>JAODAL010016059.1:0-81878 GCA_025379985.1 Phyllomedusa bahiana
CTTAGATTCATCCCTCTGTGGTGGTTTCTGTGCAATTCGTGCATTTCTTGTTCTATAAGCAGCCTCTTTTCTCTGCAGCTAAGCAGCAGCATTTTTTTGTTTAAGCCCCAAAATTTCTTACGTTTTTGTCCATTTTCCCCTTTTTTCCCAACTTCGGTACATGCACGCGCCTACCTACCTCATTTTAAAAAAACTGATCGATCCATAGAGGTTTGACTTTAATGGCTGCCCTGGAAAAAGCCAAACACTCTTCATCCCCTGATCTCTTGGGCTCTACACAGAGCTGTTTCTTGTGTGTCCAAACACACAGAAGTATTGAGCTTCCTGTCATCAAACAGCAGATGTAGACCTCCTGGAAGCCCACAGAAAATATAATGAGAGACATATTTTTCACTGCACAACCCCTTTAACTTTGCAAATAGAAACAGCCTTGGACAGATGGGGGCCAGTGAATGACCAAGATGAAGCCATGGTGGAGACAGCTATCACCACCAAATGTAAAAGATCAAAATTAGTCAGTATTCTAAAGAAGTTGTCCAGGTTTGCTTTTTACAATAAACTATTGCTGCTGTCACAAAAAGAAAATCATACTCACATTTGTCCTCACCTATTTTCCTGTGATGACCCCGCTAGTGTTCTCCCCATGTCTTTTTATGTTTGCTGCCAGCAGTCGGATTGTCATTGCTGCTGCCACTGATTGGCTGCAGCTGTAACGTGCCACTGCCTAACATTACTGCTTGGAGCATTCACTTCCGAATGGCAACAGCAGGCAATGAAACATGACTACCAATCAGTAGCTGCAGGGGTCACGATCCGATCGATTGCCAGCAGTGGAAGCAAACCTTGGGAAGACCTTGGGAGAACACTGGCAGTGGCATGGCTGGAACGGAAGTGAAGACAAGGGTTTTTTTTTTGGTTTTTTTTATATTTTGCTACAGCAGCAACAAAAATTTATTATAAAAGGTATACTTGGACAGCCCCATTAACCCCTTAACTCCCCGGGCCCAAAAAGAGTTAATGACCAGAAGTTTTTTTTTTGTTTTTTCCTCCTTGCGTTTCAACAGTTGTAACTTTTTTATTTTTTCAATGACGCAGTTGGATGAGGCCTCTTTTTATTCGAGACAAATTGTACTTTATGGGGGAATAGTTTAAGTTCACTTATAAATAATTGCAGAATTTGTTTTAAATTTTTTTACTTTTTTTTTTTTTTTTTTTACATTTTTTTTTACACCGTTCATATTTCACACGTAATAAATTGTTAGATTAATTCTACAGGTTATTACGGTCATGTGGATACCTAATATGTGTAGGTTTTTTTGTGTGTGTAATTTATGCATAATTATTTTGTATTAAATATTTATTTTTATTTTATTATTTTTTTAATTATTTTTTTTACACTTTTTGTGGTTTTTTTTACTTTTTTTAAAATCCCCTGAAGCGAGAACTGTTTTACATTTTTTTTTATTTTTATTTTTTACACTTTATTTTTTACATGCTCTGGGATCAGGGCTGTGTAGTACAGCTCTGATACCAGCGCTGCTGCGGTGCCGGGCACCGCAACCCCGAAGTCTACAGTGACGCCAAAAGACGTCGCTGTAGACGAACGACCCGCGCCAGCTGACGCCAAAAGTCAGTGGCCGGTCGTTAAGGGGTTAAAGGGGTTGTCTCACTCCAAGATTTGCTTTTTATGTTAAAGATCTTGCAAAAACAAGTCACTTTGCAATATATGTCCATTAACAGTATCCTACATATTCTGAGATATCCCCTCTTGTATGGGCTGCATCAGCTCCTCAGGTCGCTATAGCTGCAGACCTGGTCAATCTCTCCTGATAGTCTGCCAGCACTGGTTGCTATAGCTAAAGACCTGGTGTCCTCAGCAGGACAGTAGTAACCAGTAAACACGCCCCAGAATTCAAAATGAAGCCAATAAAACAGGACTGAGATAAGAGGAATCAATGTAGTGAGTCCCCAGTACTACAAGCCGCCGACTTCACCCGGCAGTTTATAGTACAAACCGACGCTAGTGACTTTGGCCTTGGTGCAGTGCTCAGCCAGGTGGACACACGGGACAGGAACATCCCGTTATGTACCTGAGCCGGAAGCTTCTGCCGAGGGAAGTGGCCTATTCCACCATGGAAAAAGAATGCCGGGTGATAGTGTGGGCCCTGCAGCGGCTGCAGCCCTATCTATACGGGCGGCATTTCATTGTGGAGACGGACCACAACCCTCTGAGCTGTATATCCACTCGCGCTCACCTCTCACTCAGGTAGTGAATCAAGCATAAATCATACCACAAGACAGTTCCAGCACCCCAAAAGTATCCGCTGCCACAACCTTCCTTCAATAATCAAAAGGAATCAGCTGGAAGGAATCTGATTCCTACCAGATATGAAAAAAAAACACGTAAAAATGCTTATCTCACTGCTCTGTAGCAGTTACAAAAAGAAAAATACACTCCATCAAGGAAATGGGTCGGTGCAACAACAAGAACTTACAAATTAAGGGTAACTTTAATTTTAAAATGATTTTCAGTGCTTACATGAACAAAATATGATAACAAAGACTATGACACGCACATCAATACAGTTATGAAAATAAAAAGGATAAATGCATAGAAAGGTTTCACACTTACAGATGTTTCAATCCAAAGGGTTTTGGAAATAGGAAATGGAACAGAACTCAATTTGAAATTGACCCCACCAGCTATGAAATTGAGGATTTGTTACAACCAACAGAGGGCGCTGTGGGCTTCTCAGCCCCTTTCCCATAATGCCTTGTGATATGCAGATGCTAAGTAGAAGGCGAAAAGGCAAAACAAAAACTCTACAAGCCGTTCGTTCGGTGCTCTCCTTAAGGAGAGATCTTCCCTTCCTGAGCTACCCGATGCCTCCCACACAGCCAGCTAGTATCACTCTGCTCTGCACTGAAGAGGACAAAAAATCCCGAAACAGCGTTGTCTGTAGATGAGAGATACTGGCTTGGCTAAAAAATCCTTTTTGCTTTCTCAAGACTCGGTGGGTCAAAAGCAAATTGAGGATTTGTTACAACCAACAGAGGGCGCTGTGGGCTTCTCAGCCCCTTTCCCATAATGCCTTGTGATAAACCCTTTAAAGTGAAATAGATGTGCAGGTGAATGTCAGTGGTTCCTGCAACCAAAGGCAAACAAACATAAAAGGTGCAGTGCCACTCTGTGGTATAAGAAAACGTAAATATATATTTTGATTTGTAGTAGCATCAATGCTATATTTACTATACTAATGAATATAAGGTTCTTGGAGCACATTCTGACCAAACTGTGCCAGCACATTTGCAACAAAAAAGGATGACCTCTTACAGATGGGTCCTTAGACTAAACAGATTTACCGCTTTCGGGCCTAAGCCTTCAAAATGAACTTGGGGAGATATGAATCAGCTTTGTTGTTAATCTCATGGAAAGTGTACAGATTTGTGAGTTTCATAGGCTGCTTCATACATTCCAAAACCATTTCACTGACGATCAGCGTTCTCTCCAGGAGACTGATGGCAATGTGTTGTCCTGTAGATAGATAGATCAGAAAGACTGAACAATACTATGGGAGAACTCGCTTAACTTCCACTGTGTCACTCTTACATTTAGAGCCTTGAACTCTGGAGTAATATTCCATCTGTCGCCATAGCCGTAGCCTCTGGCATCATCCGCCACACTGGCATTCATTTAATCTTCATTTTTATCCAACCCTCATTTGAATCATTCATTCGTTAATTAAAAATCCAAAGGGAAAACTTTTATTTGTCTATACATTCAGCCTGCTACCCGCCAGTCAGCTGTAAATATGAATGCAAATCTCCAGACCGAATATGTTGTCCTACAGTGTCACCATAATAATTTCACTTTACTCCATTACTTATGCCAGTACAAATTTGTAATATTGTAAAAAACAGGGCATATGGAGTGAGCTGGTACAGCAGTTTCTGCTGCGTATTTCCCTATATTTCCCTGCACTAAACTGGCTTGGAAACATAACATTTTGCAGAGACAGATGGAATGCAGTTAGTTCCCAAACCAAATGAATGAATAAATGTACAAACTCCAGGTTGATGTTGGCACAGAAAGTTGGACCAGTCAAGCTGCTCTGCAATCTCTTAAAGAGGAATTACAGCTGAAACTGAATTTCCAGTTATGGTAGAATTTGTATAATAATCCTATCGCCAAAAGTTCAACTTGTCTGGAAACCTTAGTGTCTGTGAGAACATGAGTCTTTTTCCTCTTTAAAGGGGAGTTTATAAAGTTTTAGCACCTCAGGGTGTCTGCAGACCTCAAATGGCGCCAAAATAAAATTGTAATGAAAATGAGACCCCAGAGTCCGGTAGGTGCTCCTCCTATTTTGTGGCCTGTGGTTGAGCCACATAGCTCACTAGGGCCACATATGGCATATCTCTGAAAACGGCAGAATCTGGGGAATTGATGTTGAGTTGCATTTACCTGGTCACATCTGCTGTGTTCCAGTGAATAATGAACAAAAATTGAAAATCTACAAAACTTGTGACATCTTGAAATTTTATCTGCACTTTGCTTTCATTGCTGTGAAAAAACCTAATAGGTTAATAAACTTCCTAAATGTTATTTTGGTATAACATAAAGGCCCGTCAAGTCAGAACAGGACTGATCCTTAAAAATATCAATGTTTCAAATTTTCTTGGAAATGTGAATTTCTAATGTGGTAAAAAAATGTGGTAACATTTTTTTTTTTAAATGATGCCAACCTACAGTAGACATATGATAGATGCTACTTATAAACTATTTTGAGTGGAATAACAAACCGTCTATCATACAGAAATTTTTGAACTTTGAAAATTGCAAATTTTTGCTAATTTTCATGATATTTTGATATTTTTCACAAATAAACAAGGACTTTTTGGACCCAAATGTATTACTAATTTAAAGTACAATGTGTCACAAAAAACAGTCTCTGAATCACTTGGATAGGTAAAAGTGTCAAAAAATTATTCTCACATAAAGTGACTCATGTCAGATTTTAAAACCGGGGCTCTGTCAGGAAGGCCAAAACTGGCTCCGGTGGTAAGGGGTTAACAGTGTCCTTTCTATTGCTAGATATCCTCTTTTGTATGGGCTGCATCAGCTCCTCTGGTTGCTATAGCTACAGACCTGTTCGATTGCTCCTGATAGGCTGCCAGCACTGGTTGCTATAGTTACAGACCTGGTGTCCTCAGCAACCAGTAGAAGTCAGTAAACACGCCCCTGAATTAAAAACTGAAACTGAGAAAACAGAACTGAGGTAAGATGAATCGATGTAGTAAGACAACCCCTTTAAGACTTAGCTTTCAGACTACCCTTTAAAGAGAATGTGTCAAAGAATGATATATAGTTTAACTTGTGTTTTTATGTTAAAAATATTGTTTTAGAATTGTTGTTAATTGATTTTTTTTTACATTTTCCATGTCACTATTTATTTATTTTTTTTTAAATCTTGAAAGTTTTCACTCTAGCCACTAAACCTAATGATAATCTGACACTTATGCAGAAATCACTTGTAGTCTCCTTTGTTATAATCACAGACACTGATAGATAACATTAAATGGGTTTTGCCACAAAGTAAAATTGATGTTGGAAGCTTGAAAATTATATAATAAACATTTTCACCATTCATCATTATTTATAAATTCTGCACCATTTTTTGGTTTAGTTGCTCCTTTAGTGATTCATTGTTTACAGCTCGTCTCCAGGGGATACGACCAGGGCTTCTCAGTCCTGGTCGCACATGCTCAGACGTCATCTCTCCTCTGAGGCAGCTACTGAGTGTTCAAACCCCGGTTGCTGTCACTCTACCCCTGTCCTATGGACTAGTTAGTAATAAGTCAAACAGTGCAAATTAAAAAAAAGAAACATCAATGAGTTATGTGCATTGATAAAGAGGAAAAATAGTTCACAGGTTCCTGCAAGGATTAGAACCAAGGACCCTTGTGCTGTAAAGCAAAAAGGTTACCTCTCAGCTACTTACAATTCTATACATGAACAGACCTTTCTTTTACTACAGAGTCGAAAGGCCTGGTGATGTCATCCTGCTGGGTCACATGATATGCAATTCAAACAAATCACACACGCCCCCTTCTGAGCACACAGAGCTGAAGAGCTGGATGCAGGAGGTATGAAATGAGATTGTGGCAAAACCCCTTTAATGTACAGGTAGCACAGGAGTAAATATTCAAAATAGGTGGTGGTCTTAACTCACCTTCTCCATACATGATGAGTTCTTTCTAGGTCACAAAGCATGCCCACAATACTCTTCCATAGAAGTCAATGAGACAGCTCCTGTTCACAGCATTCACTGTCCATCTAGCTGCTGTAAAGCATATCTCTAAATGCTGTCTATAGTAATTCAAGCAGGAGCTGCCCCAATAATCAAATATAGAAAATAGAATAAAAATACATCTACAATTGGGAAAGGAATACATGTCATTGTCTAGTTTTAATTAGTAAAAAAAATATTGCTGAAACATTCCCATAAAGTCACGCAAAAATGACCAAGCAATAAGTGGAGTGACCTTATTAGGACTGGAGAAGATGCGATCTGATAACCTTTTTCTTACTGTAGTTGAGAAAGTGAGCTGATAACCCAACCAGCAAATTATATATTACAGATATTACTAACACCCTTATGACACTGTTTAAGAACCTGCAAATTAGGACTGTTGCGTAGCTTATAGCATTTACCATCTATGTATATAGCCAACGACAGGTATGTCTATTTCAGATCCATTTTGAATTCCAGCAGACCGGTGGTTCATCTGCCTTAGAAGTAGACTATTCCATTGCTGTAGGAACTAGTGCTGAGCCACTCCAAAAGAGGAACTTAACATTTTGGTACCAGCCTCCTATTCTGGCTGTCCTCTAAAGTAATGCATTGGATGTGTCATTACACTACTTGCAAAGGGTTTTCAATTAAGGTGGTAGGTGGACAATAAGTTATGGCAGATCGGCTAACGGTAGCTATAGTTACATAGTTTGTAAGGCCGAAAAAAGACTAGACATCCATCCAGTTCAGCCTATTGTGCTAAAGTGTTGATCCAGAGGAAGACAAAAACCCCCAATGAGGCAGGAACCAATTGTCCTCATCTTAGGGAAAAAATTCCTTTTCGACTCCAATCTGGCAATCGGAATAATCCCTGGATCAGCAACCCTTCTCTAGAAACCTAGTCACTATAACTTGTTATATTATTACTCTCCAGAAATGCATCCAGACCCTTTTTGAACTCTGTTATTGAATTCACCATGACAAGGTCCTCTGGCAGAGAGTTCCACAGTCTCACTGCTCTTACAGTAAAGAATCCCTTTCTATGTTTATGTAGAAACTTTCTTTCCTCAAGACGTAGAATATGTCCCCTTGTTCTAGATACAGTCCTGGGTAAAAATAAATCTTGAGAGAGATCTCTATATTGACTTTTAAGCCTTTAAGCCATGAATACTTTGGGTAGAGTTAGGAGTCCAGGTATGGGTACGTCTCTGTTTTGAATGTGTTTTGTCTGTCCTCTTCAATGCTCCAACCTGACTGTTTATCTGGGAGACAATAGATTTGCCAAATGGAGTACAATATAAATGTAAATTTTGTACACTTGAGACATACATAAACGGCGACTATAAGGTGCAGCCCCATTTATATGTGTTTAAATCTCCCGCATACCATTCTCAGGCACTTTACATAGCGCCTGCGGCACCCTGTAAAGCACCTGATCTGGGGGGGGGGGAGGGTTGCGGGAGGTGCGGCGCGCTAGAACCGTAGTGAAGCTACCTATTTATAACTTTACTATGGCATCTCTAGACGTATTATAGCTGGAACAGGTATAGCACTTTCAAAGTGGTTTACCTGAGCCAGAAATGTTGCCCAAGCACTAGAATGCGCCTGATTTATAACCCGCTGTAGAGCAGGCTCATATATCAGGCGCATCCTATGCCTTTATTATGCTCATGAAATTTGGCGTGCACACCCCAAATTTCATGCATGTCGCCCCCAAATGGTTTGTCTCCTTTGGACACTCTTTTAAGTCAGAAGGATGCTTGATCATAAGATGGGTGTTTTTTTCCTGTGACTCCTAACAATGGGCTGTCAGTGAGCCGCAATCCTTAAAATTGGTGGGATTTTTGTGTACTGCATAGACATGCCAGAGACAGACAATTCTGTTAGCATTTTTCCGCTGTGAATAACAGATGAGGTTTCTCATTAATGTATAATTACAAGGCTCTAGACCAAGTGAAAAACAGTGATTTTTTTTTATTATTATTATTTCTATGAGAAAAAGAACAAATAAAAACAGTTCCATAAATGCCATCTTTAAAACATGCTGTGTTAAAAACAAGACTGACTTTAACAAAGTACAATATAACATAAATGGTGGTGTAAAATCTAAAAAAAATAAAAAATAAAAAATACAAACTTAGTGGCACAATAATAGCCAGAGATTGTAATATACCGTGACCACAAGTCAGGTTATGTTGGAAAAAGAAGGTGCATGTTCGAGAGCTTTGAGATATGCATTGTATGTGTGTGCAGAATAGGAGTAGGCACACGTTTAATCATAATCAAGGTGTACAACAATATAACTATAGAACTAGAACTTGCAATGTCTAACATGCAGAATACAACATACATTCAAACTCAAGGGTCTCAATAAACCAAAGAAACCTGCAAAATATAGAACTTAAGCTGCATTCACATATTGAGCACTGTCACATCTATAGTGCGATACTAGCACTGACCCGTGAACATTCAGTACCCAGAGCAAAACATATTGTAGCTGATTGCAATGCATTTCTTTCTTATCCTGTTCTGGTTGTTTTTTTATACTAGATTTCAACATAGCCTCGAAATATCATTGAAATAATATGAATTACAAGTATCAACGCACAGTGGAGGCAGCCAATTTGTGTGCTGACCAAATATAAGTATGATGCTTGGGCTAGAAAGTTACTTTGAAGAAGTAGCTATAGTAGGTGCAACTGAATTTCCTTATCATCTTTTCAGGATATTAGTAAATTATGTCAGGCCTCAGGCTTTTACGCTTGGACAGTATGTTTAAAGACTATTGAATATATTTTGTTTTGGAGATGTATATTTGATTATAAAGCTAATTAAATTATGGACTTAATATTGATTGGAAGAGGAGCTTATTTAATGAAGACTGAAGACTAAAACAGAATAAAATATAATTGAATTAAGCATTCCTCAACTTGCCTAGCCTGGAAGATAATGACAAGAACTAAGGTGTTTCATTAGTCTAAGTACGCGCCGCAATATGCCGGGTGATTTGGGAGACATGCTGATTAGTGCGTATTCCCGAAGCACATAGGGGATAGAGGGGGCGGACCCCGCTGGCCCCACAGACATGCATTACTCGCAGCGTGTAATCGGCGCGAGTAAATGACATGTCACTTATCTCCCCGCGCGTACAATATGATTGTATTGTATGCGCAGGAGGATGAGGTGTAATCCATAGTTCTCTATGAGAGCTATGGCCCCACAGACATGCATTACTCGCGGCGTGTAATTGACATGTCACTTATCTCCCCGCGCATACAATACGATCGCATTGTACGCCTGGGGGGACGAGGAGTAATCCATAGTTCTCTATGAGAGCTATGGATTACCATAATTTCGCCGCGCGTTTTAATGTATATTAAGCGCAAATATCCGGCAAAATGCGCACAGAATTTACGCCGTGTGAACATAGCCTAAGAGTCAAAAGTTTAGTTGCATGCAGCTGGTCGTGCTTAGACTTTCTGCTGGGAACAAGGCAGAAAGAGTTGCTTCATTTTTAGTCTATACATAGAGCTGTTGCCATGACTGCTGCAGAGACAACAAAAAATACAATATAAACCCTGACAATTTTGCATGTTTTTACAGCCCCTTTTAACCTACAGAGGTGTTCCCATCTCTTAATTTCAAGCTGGCCGCAGAGGGCAGCTGGGGGGGGCTGAAATTTATTGCCCCTTTCTATTCATTTCGGTGTTTTTGGAACTACCAAAAGCAATGGGAAAGTGAAACATTATGGCCACTCTGGTTCCGCAGGGCAAGTAGCCAAGCGCAATACAGAAGTGAAGAGATGGAAATATCCCTTTGATATTGTGTATATAAGGAAGCACTTTATGATTCCCTCATTTTGATATAAACCATATATTGTATAGTGTTATGCATGGCCTGGTTCCTTGGTGGGGTGGATTTTCACCACAGCCCTTTTCCATTTAAAAACAACACGAAGCAATAAAACCCTTTTTTAACTAGCGCAACAAAATGGCTGCCATCACATGTACACAAATAGCTTTGGGGACCCTGGCTTATAAGGTACCAGATTTGGAAAAAACTAAATCCAAACCTTGAATGCAATGTGATTCGCATTATAACACTCTATAAACCAATTTTCTAACCTAGTAGGCACTGCTGGCTGCAGTTGCAAATCTCTCGTAATTACTAAAAGTGGCTTTGTTAAGAACTAACTAATGAATGTCTGTACAAATAGTGCTCATCGCAATTAGGACATATTTGAAATATTTCTAATGCTAAAAAATGGCAGACATGAGATTCCTTTTCCCAAACACATATGTGTACCTGAGCTTAATGGTAAGCTTGACAAACTTCGCTTTGTTTTGCGAGTCAAAGGATAGTTTCTTAGGTCATTTTTTTTCTAGTTGTCAATATCTCAGTGCAAAGCTCAGAGATTACTTTGCGGGGGAAGGAAATACGTAACATAAAGACACATGTATGAACCGTTTTTGGTCTAAAAAAACTCACTTTTTTTGCTCATAGGTTACTATGGGCAAAAGAGTGAGATTTAGACCTAAACAGTTTTCATACATGTGGCCAAAGAGAGAAAACTATCCAAACACTGGAGATTTGATGGTCAAACCCTGAAACAAATATGACTGTCATACATATATCTTAGACTTTAAATACTCATTGTTAATACATTGTACCTTATACAATATACTATACACAACAGTAACAAAAAAGGAGAAATTCACTCAACAGTATAAATAAACAAGATGTGGAACTGGCCAGTCAGAAGATGGCACTTAACCAGGTTTCTAACCAGTGCTTGTTGCTTGTGATAACCTATTGGTAGTAATAATAGGATGAATAACAAAAGTAAAGACAAGTTCATAAAAATGCATAATGCTAATATATATGTTTTGTGTATAAACATATTTACACAGTATTAGAAAAATGAATCAAGACATATAAGGACCATGCCATATTGACTTATGTGATGAATACAGTGTTCCTCAACTGCAAAAAAAGGTGTTGTAACTGCACAAAGAATAAAAGGAGAAAAAAAACCATCCTGAATAAGTTAAATTGGTTCTAAAAGTGCACAATCTATATATGTTGTTTGTGCCACCTCTAACTTTCTCTAGTAGAGAGGATTTAAAATACTGTCCCATATAAATAATAGAGGGATAGTTTGTATTGATTGAGTGAATTGACCTATAATCCTTTTAACATTGTACTGTTGGTTTTTTATATGACAAAAATCACAGGAATTGGTTATTGATGTGAATGGGAGGTATGTAATTTTAAAGGGTTTATATCATGGAAGTCAGTTGACGCTATGAAATGTATTTGCCCTCAATACTTCACAAATTAAGTTCCTCTGAACGATTTCGGAGAAATTATCCACATTGGCTCCTTCCCCTTTGTTGATTGGGGGGAATTCAATATTTTTTCCATGAAAAGATGGACAAACTTTTACTTCTGGTAAAATGCTGCATCCATCCTTAAAGGCCCTTTTGTGAGATTTCTAGAAATTGATTAGGAAATTCTCACTATATGACTTATGGAGAATAGTACATCCCACTGAACATGCATACTCCTTTTATTCCCTGCCATATGGGTCACATTCATGTTTAGACAAATTTTTTGGGAACATTCCGATACTTGGACAACTGGCTACAGTGGAAATTGGGTCCATCATGTGGTCAGACTATGCCCCAATTAATTTCACTTTGGACATTAGGGAGAGACTGACTGGAATATGCCATTGGTGTTTGAATGAATCTTTATTAAAAAAGCCACAGTATGGGCAGGAATTACACACATGTATCACAGAGTTTTTTCAGTTGAATGATGGTTCGGTATCCTCTTCTGCCATATTTTGAGAAGCACATAAGATGGTCTTTTGGAGGAGATGTATTGCTATGTATGATACTTCAAATGGACGCTTTAAAATCACATTTGCCGGACTCTATTGGCCTCCACGCTTTCACGATGTTTGTAGTGGAATATAGTATATATCTGTTCTCAAATAAAAACCCTTGAATTAGGAAAGGCAGAAAAGTTACTGGTTCATTCGATGGCCCGTTGTTAGCTAGAATGCTCAGAAAGGACACACTTAAAAGGGCACCATACTCCCTCAGATATAGACAAGGTAAAATCTTATATGACCCAAAAGATATCTCTAAAATGTTTTAATCCTATTATTCCAAGTTATACTCCATCCCAAATACTACACTATAGGATAGACATGATTTACTCCAGGATTTTCTTTCTTCTTTTGACCTTCCCTCTCTTCCGAATAAGGCACTGAGCTCATGCAATGCCCCAATTACTGCAGAAGAAATAGTTGAGACACTTAAGGATTTACCCTCTAATAAGGCACCAGGCTCCGATGGCTTGACTTATCTGTATTACCAGGTATTTTCTCCTCAGCTGGAAACCTATATGGCACCTCTGTTTAATAACCTTAGTTTGATAAGCTACACGGTGGGCCATTTATATGGATACACCTAAATAAAATGGGAATCGTTGGTGATATCAACTTCCTGTTTGTGGCACATTAGTATATGGGAGGGGGAAAACTTTTCAAGACGGGTGTTGAACATGGCAGCCTTTTTTGAAGCCCCGGCTATTTTGGACCCAAAACTTTTTTTTTTTCCCCAATGAGAAGAGGGTAATGTAACACATAAAGCTTTTTTGAAAATTTTCACAAGAAAAAAAATGGTTTGGTTGGTTTTTAATGAAAACTTTTTTCTTTCATGAGTTTTTTAAGTTTCCCTTTTTTTTCAGCCTTTGGGACATTTTGTAGAGGTTAACACGGGGATTTAGCGGATAGAAATTGTTTTTGACCCCCTTTGTGAACGAAATTCCCGGGTCATTGCAGGTTTTTCAATGCAAGACCCCTTTTAGGGGGCCCCCCAAAAAAAATCCATGTTACGTTAGGAAACTGCTTGCCAAATTTCGAAAAAAAGGTTTTCCCCAGGGGTTGGATTTCCCAAAAATGTGGATGAAAAAAAAAACGTCAAAAATGAAGAAAAAAACAGTGGGGGCCCTAGCTTCATTCAGCAAGACCCCCAGCATAGAATAAAGGCTGCACGGGAGAGGGGCTTCAGTCAAAACATCCCTTCGGCGGTTTTACTACTAAAAAAATTTGGCACCCTTAAAAAATTCCAGCTTGCTGCAGCATCTCAACGAGGATGCCCCAGATCGGCGCCCCTGAATTTGAAAAAAAAGGGGCCAAAACAAAAATTGGAACAGGACCCTAAATTTACACAGAACATTATTTTCTTTACAGGAAAAACTTTTTTGTGAAGGGTAAAGTTAAAAAAACAAAACCATCGCTATTGTTCTGACAAAAACCCCACAGGGGGAATAATCCCCCAAGACGCTGGGCCCAAAACATTGTTTGGTATGGTTTGGTATAGGGGGAAACAAAGATGGGGGCCCATTCTTCATCAATCCCAAAGGGATATCTAAAATTTTTGCTACATGATAAATTGGGGCCCGCCCTTTTTATGAATTTAAAGATGGAAACGTTCCGATTTTTTTTCGGGCAAAAAGGTGCACCACCACATGGTGGGTTGTCGGGCCCCGAGCATTCCTAAATAAAACTTTTCCCAGGGAAAGTGGATTGGGTTTCGTCGTGGGCCAGTGAATGGAAACCCAAAGGGTTTCCCCAATCGGGGCCCCCCCTTAGACTTTTATCTTTGGATTTCATTTAAAGGGGCAAATTTTAATGCTGTAAAATTTTCGAGTTTTTCCAGCATCTAAAAAACAAGGGAACTGGAACCCTTTGTGCTAGCATTTTCTTTTCGGTGTTGCCATCGAAAGCCCAAGAGTGGGAAAAAGGGGTTTGCATTGACAAACCCAAAACACAAGGGAAAAGCACTTTTAACCCATTCTATAAGTGGCACAAACTTTTTAAAAAAAACTCATGAAAGAAAAAATTTTTACGTTTAAAAACCAAAAGCACACCTTTGTTTTTTTTGGGTTAAATTCTCAATAATTTTAAAATGTTTTAACTTACCCTTTCCCATTGGAAAAAAAAATTTGGTTTCAAAAAGCCGACTTCAAAATGGCCCACCATAGCAACCCCCAACCTTAAAAATTTTTTTCCCCCTCCCAAAAAATTTTTAACGTCCCAAAAAACCCCGGGAATTTTGATAAAACCAACCCTTCCCCTTTTTAATTTAGGTGTATCCATATAAAGGGGCCCACCCTACATTTATGCCAAAAATTTTCTTTTATAACTCGCTCCTGGCCCAAAATTTAAAGAACCCCTGGGATTGCTCCAACTATAGGTCTATCGCCCCCTTTAAAATTTTAAAATTTTAAATTAATTAAAAAATTTAAAATTTAATAAGGATCAGGTTGGCTTTGTCCCAAAGTGGGAAGGACAAAAAAAACCTAGGGGGGAAACGAAAAGACTTGATAGATTTTGATCAAAAAAAGGGGGAGAAAACCGGGCTTTATTACGGGAGCCCTTTGATGCGGGAAAAGGCGTTTGACCTTTTTAATTGGTCTTTAATTTTTTTGGAACTTTAAAAGGGGCCCAACAGAAATTAAAAGGGTTCCCTTTTTCCGAGCCCTAAAAGCTCTTTATTTTTTTCCAACAGCCACCAGTTGCCTTTATCCCCTTAAAAAATTGTTTTACCCCTTTTTATTTTGTGAAATAGAACCCTAACTGAAAACTATTTTACTGACCAAGGGTATACCCGGGGTTGGGGGAAAGTTTTGGGGGAAAAGTGCCTTTGGGTATGCAAAATTAAACCCCCTTTAAAAAACTTTTACCAAATTTTCCAAAACTTCCTCCAAAAAAGCTAAAAAAAATTTTGGGGGAAGTTATTGGGATACAAAGGTGTTACCCCTTAATTTCCCTCAGCCACTCCTCAAACTTTATAAATCTAAAAAATCCTTTTAAAAATTGGGAAAAGGGTTTGTTTGCTTGGGTTTTTGGTTAAAATTTTTACATTTTTCTAATGGGTATGCTTTTTTTTCTTACAACTATCCAGAATTGTTCCTGGAAATTCATAGGTTATTGAGTAAATGGAATAATCTCCCAATTTTCCCTAATGGGGGAAAATAGCTGAAATTTAAAATTTGTAATTTTCTTTTAAAGGGCTTAGGGTATTTTTTCCCAAGCCCTCTCTCGGGCATTATATGATATTTAAAACCTCTTACTGGATCATGATGGTAACAATTGCCCTTTAGGGAATAGATGCTATATTAAGAGTTTACCCTTTTCCCTCTTTGGTGTGTATTGGGCCCCCGATGGTCTACCATGGTATGCATTTTGTTTGCATGTTATGTGGATGATATGGATAACTAATAACTGATAGAAGTAGTTGGAAAGCTTACATATGCTATTTGAGGTTTCATTGTACTATAAGATGATGTATTTCTTGATTTGAAGTGCAAAGGGTTTTGGGTTTTTCTTGTCTGTCCCTAATTTTACTTTGTTACATTTTGAGTATGGGTTCCCCACACATTTTGGTTTCGATTTTGGAAAAACCCCCAAAATCTCATACAAAAAGGGTTTTTTCAATCCCGGGTCCAAAAACCCCATTTTAACACGCAGATGCGTGGTTTAAAATGAATTTTGGCCCGCAGCATGATCGCACCCTATAGTTTTAAATTTGGGTGCCTTTCGGGTCAAGAAAAATTGGGCCCTGACAAATTTTTTTAAAGGATGGAAAGACCATCAGAAAGACGATGTAAACAGGAAAATTGGCGGGTCACTGGTCTTGATGCCGATGCGTGTTTTACATTGAAACCAATGTAAATCACACTGCACATTGTTAGATGCTTGGTTGGGTCCGCATCTAATAACGTATGTAAACAGGGACTCAACTTGCCATATGAACATACCCTTACAGGAAAATTTGAATGAGATCATTTTTTTTACTTTTTTGGGGACAAATTTCCCAAAAAAATATGCCACCGATGTCTGATCTGTAGGGGTCCAACCACCATGACACCAACTGATCGTTAAATAGGTATTCCCATAGGGCATATGAACAGAAAATGTCATAAATGTCTTATAGGTCACACCTCAAAGGGGGGTTTTTTTAAAAAAAAGTCCCGTTTGCCCCATCCCTTTTTTTACGTGTGGTTTAAAAGAACACAAAAGTGGTCGTGCATGAGTGGCTCATTCCATTCATTTGAAAAGGACCTCCCAGGACAGTCAAGCACAATCTCTCCTCTATATTTCAAATTCCCAAAGAAGAAGATGGAGAAAGGCACCAGCTTAGCCACCTCTCTGTTCTCTCCAGTCGCGACACAGATGAGGATGGAGAATAAAGGGATCCCCAATCTTAAGACAGATGCAGGTCCCAGAGATATCCTATACCTTGTTGATATGCCATAAATGTCTGAGTTGCTGAAATTTAAAACAAAAGTGAAGTGCCATCTGGATTCCTAATGGCTTCATTTTGGGTTTTTTTTGGGGGGAAACCCATGAATACCTTTTAAATTTTAATGGCCCCCATGAGGCTGTCCCGAGGAAAGCCAAGGAACCCCCAGGGGGAACAAGGTGGCAAAGGGGTTTAAATTTTTTCAATTAAATGGGTTCATATCTTTGCTATCAACGTCTGGTTTATAAAACCAACCCCCTTGAAGTGCATCATTACGAAATCCCAAAAGATTTTTAAAATAATTTTATAATCATGACCTATTTCCTCTGGGTTAGTCTGGGATTTGATCTGGGATTATTCTTTTTTGGGATATGTCCTACACTTGGTTGTTGTGCTTCATCGACCCTTGGCAGAGTAAAAATCTGAGCCCTTTTTTATTGTTGGAAAAAGTTTTTGGTTCTCCTAGTGGGGTCTGTGGGCCCGGGAAAAAGGCCCTTTGGAAATTTTCTAGTGAGCTTTAAACCAAACGGGTGGGCCCAATATAGCAAAAAATGAGGTTAAAAACTGCCTTTTTCCCCATGAAAGACCCCTTTTGTATCCATTTGGTTACTATTTTGGAAAAAAAGGGGATTTTTCCTTCAGTAGAGGGTGATATGAAATTTCAAAATAAAACCCTTTTTTTTTTCCCTAATAACCCCCTTTGTAATGTTCATCAGTTTCAGGGGGTTCGAATAATTACCCGGGTACAAAAGCTACTTTTTTCGGGGAAGCTCCCCCTTAAATGGGTTGTTAAAGATTAGAAAATAGGGTCTGTTTTTTCCTCAAAAAAGTGGGCCCCTCTTAAAATTTTGGGTTTTATTTGAGCTCAGACCCCCAAAATTTGGTAGATTGGATTTCAGCGGGGAACCATTTTTTTTGACTTCCAAAAAAACCTGACATGACAATGGATCAATTTAGCTTAAAATAGTTACTTTAAATTTAATGAACCTTACTATAGTAAAATATAGTACTACAAAGTCGTCTTTGGTGATTCACTTTTGTTGAGGGTTACTTACAGCTATGGCTACAATAGAATCCTATTTGTTATGATAAATTGTAGGGTAAAATTTATGAGAATCTGTATCTGGGCTATACCATTGAATGGAATTAGATGAATTGCCAACTTGTAATTGAGACAACTATGTGGCTTTTGAAACGATCAATGCATTGGTAATGAAGGATGACTGTGGTTACCCACTGTAGACCTTAATGTGTTTGACCACTTTGACCTATAAAATGTTAGGTTAGGTGATCTATGGTTGTACATCGGTATGATGCTTGACCTATTATTGACAGGGCAACGATAATTTGAAACTAAAGATAAAAAAAACATAGCTAAGAATGAAAAGGAGGTAGACAAAGTTTAGTTTGAAGCTACTCTGACCCATTATCATTTATATAGCTGACAAGTAACAGTCGCATATCAATGTAGTCTACTAGAAAACTCAAAATACAGGACATTTAAATCATATTGTACATGGGTTTAAATTTTAAAATAATTCTACTGTATAGCTAAGTATTATGTAAGCTTATAAATAGATTAAAACAAAAAATAAAAAAAGAAAATAGCTAATTTGTTGAAATTATAGAATTTATCTGCATAGTTTGTTTCGTCTTTGGGCAATCTGGAAAGAAGCTGCCATTGGAGTTTCCCATTCATTTTTGAGGTGGAGCTAAAAAAAAGCAATGTGAACCAACAAGAAGTATAGTTATATAAAATAACGCAAGTACAAAGTAAAACAAATACCAGGCAGGCACAACTTCCTTCTGTGTACTTACATAAGAGTTGCATACACTAAATAAAAAGTATGCATTATTCAACGTCTGCTTTAGCTTAGTGATGGATGAATATATTGTGCATTGGAGTCACTGTGCTACATGGATTAAGCTTAGGTTCAAGTCTACCTGTGTCCAATCCACAATGCAGTAACAGCTTAAATTTGCAAAGCTTGAATGAGTGCCGTTTATGGGCTCAGACAGCAAGATTTCCAAGGGGGCCCCCTCAGTATACCTTCAAAAACACCACATTCCGCTGTCTTTAGCTCAACCACGAGCTTTCCAGGCAAAAGCCAAGCCATGACCATTATCTCTCCATCTATAAAAGCATGGCTGCGAAACTTAATTAAACAGCTAAGCTATGACAGCCTTTTAATGTAACTCTCACGTGTAGCAGCAGCTAGGTTTAAGTCTTCGGGAGACACTCTATAGCCGGCTGAGGTGAGGGCGCTGGAGTGGGGAAGAAGGTGGTGGATGAAGTGCTCCTGCGACCCCCAGTCTTTTTTTGGTGCAGTTCTTCCCATTTGGAACGATTTGTGATCACGGAATCCAGCATAGGCTTTAGTTTTCCATTAATTTTCACAAGAGTCTGCAAAGTACAGCAAATGACAGACACAAAGTAATACATGATGAGCTATAGCAATATTAGGAAATTGTTAATAATTGCATTGGGGCATTGAGAGATGATTTAAGATAACCATAAAATCTTTACTTGTAGTAATATGTAGAACCACAGATAACGGCAAAGGCTTAACAAATGACCATGGGGTCCCACAACAAAACTAGAAAGGGGTTCACACGCCACAATTATTTTTATCAAAACTTTCTAAAAAGTTGGTTCTATAGAACTTCTCAAATTTTTAGAACTCAAACCGAACCAAAAATTTTACTGTTTGTTCGAGTAAAGTTCTAGTTCGCCAAACCACTTTCAGTTTCGTTTTCAGCGGGTGTAGGGCTCTCATTGGCTGCTAAAAGCACATGACCATGTTATTATTTTTATGATTGCCTTGTGAGCACCATTTTCAGCTCCTCTTGTACGTACAATGCTCTTTGTTAGATACATTTTCCCCCAAGACACAATAGAAGGGATTTTGGGTATTCTGGTGCATCTTTCCCACACCCAAAGCTGTTATTTGGCGCATTTGCGGGCCCATAACGCCCTCTCATACCTGAAATATATTAAATCGAGTGTTTGGGATTTTGCTAAATATACTCAGTGCCCCAAAAGTTCAGTTTTTGCATTTTTTGTATAACCACCATCTCCAAATCTCCTATGTTCAAATAGGCTTTGGACCCCCTCAGGATGGGGGGCCCCATAGCAGCTGTACCACTGCCCCTCCTTAGCTACCCCCCCTGCTTGCAACTGCCCTCATCTTTTCAGTTAGCCATTGAAAGGAATGAAGTATTTTGCCTTAAAATTTTTTTTCTGTCCCCTTTTTAGAGCCAAATTTTTTTCCTAATTTTCCACTATACAGTTTACTGTTAGGGGTTTGAAATTTCAGCTTCTCCTACCTGATAGGTATAAAAATTAACCAAAACATCTTCCCCCATAGACTTAAGGGTTCGAATTCTTTTTTAAACAGAATTTTTAAACCGAACTACAAAATTCGATTTTCTAATCAAACAAAATTTTTATGTTCGCTCAACACTACCACAATGACCACTACAACATGAGTGATTTAAAATTAAGAGTGGGTGTGTGTATATATATATATATATATATATATATGTATGTATACACACACACCACTGCTCAGTCCCCTGGGTCGTCTTCTAATTTCCTTTCAGGAGTTTGAATTATATAAGTCATGACCTCCCCTCAATCTCTGTATCTGACCTTTAGGCATTCACACAGAGTTGTAGCCTCAAGTGTAAAATTCTTTTTAGGTAGCTAAAAATGTCCTGAAAAAACAAGCATCCTTTAGCATGTATGGAAGATAACCGCTGATTTGTTCATGGTAACGTGAGCAATAATTAACAAAAAGGCCGAGGGGACACGGGGGGCACCCGATCTTAAAAGAGTGCCCTGCAAGAGGTGACCAAATTTTTTTTTATTTTTTAAAGCAGTAGGGGGACAGTAGGGAAGTTATTTAAAGACCTGGAATATCCCTTTAAGACCCAGACATTGCAATTCATTTTATTTCACTTTACCCGTACAAAGAAGTTAAGGGCCTTCAAGACCAGGAATAATGTTCTATGAAGCAAAGAGTGTTCTACAAATGACATTATATTTCAGCTAATGGTCCTTTGAATATCCTTTTTTTTTTAATTTCCCTGAAATCCTAAACATCTGAAATAATTTCTTTTATTGTAACATTACATACAGTGTTTCTGATGTAAGAGCTTAGATCTTCACCATTGTCTGAAAAAGTACCTATTCATCTTACCAGATGGAATTTTTATTGTTCATTCAATAACATATTACTGCCTAATTAATGATGGTGTAATGACTTGATAAATTGTCATTAAATACCAGCACAGCGGAAAACTGATGCTAGCCAAAATCATTAAAATCTTGCAATATAGAGATGCCACAAGTTCCACCCTTGTTTCCAGGGGACACATACCAATCTTAAGCCGAATGACAAAATATTACTCACGGTTTCCAAGGATCCCTGTATTTCATCAACTAGCTTAATATCAGTCAGCCAAATGCCGCAATCTGGCTAAATGAACCAGTGTTTGGGTCACAAGGAAGGCTTAGGGGATGGCAAACTATGCAACTGCCTAGAGCCCCCTTGGAGAAAACTAAAACCCCATATGATTATTTACTGGTATATATTAGTATTATTTGGGAGTTGTACCATGTGTTCTGTATTTCAGTATCTGTGGTTTGAAAAATACAAGAGGTACAGTAGAAATCAATTGTGTTTCTGAATATGTCACTCACCTTCTGGGATGCAAAAATAAGAAGTGAGGAAGAAGTTGTGCCATGTAAAAAAAAAATCCATTAGAAACTTCCAAGTAAGAACAATTCTATTTAGGTACAAACTAAGCCCAAAATCTTAGAAATGATATTTAAGCATGTCACAACCCACTTAACAGAAACCAGGGGGCAGACCAATTATATCTTGATATATCATTACATTATGTCATGGTAAATTTTTATCAATACAGCAGAGTAAACATTTTCTTTGCAGACTTCAAGGTTGCTCATATCAACACAACTTGAGTATGAAGCATCCTTAATGAGGACAAGATAGCATTGAAATGGACAGCTGTAAAGGGGCTTACTTTAGGAAAAAGATGTATTTTTTCATTTAGGTTTTTTGCTGAGCATTAAAAGGGTTGTACCACAATAGAAATGACATCCTACTGAATATATTTTGCCAAAATAGCAAACTTTGCAAATGTATGTACTTATCAAAAATGATCTGTGTTTGTATAACATTCTTCACCTATAACTTAAATTCCGCGTTGCTAGTAGTTACAGCCATCTGATGCCTCCTTTATCTGGTCAAGCATGCCAAGTTTGTACTACTGAGATCCTCCACAAGGCTAATAATTGTCATGGGGGCATGGCTTAGCAGTAAGTGGGTGGTGTAAAATGTAGTTCTGGTCAGCTCAGAACTAGTCATGTGACCATCAAAAAGCCCCAACCACTAACCTGAAAAGCTGATGAAATGAAGAGTGGAGGAGTGGGACATAGCGACAAGGACAAAAGGTGATGTTAGAGGTTATTTTTCTATGACTCATATCAATTAATGGTAATCTGTCATCAGAAAAGGACCTATTATTTAACTCATGTTTTATGTTAGACACTTTTATAACAATTTTTGGTTATTTTTTTTTATTTTACAAATTCAATATTTTTAAAAAATCCTGCTGTTTTCACATTGGCCACTAGGCCTAACAATAGTCTGTCACTTCCTGTTCTGTAGAGAAAACTTTTGCGCAGTTACCTTATTATCAGCACAGGCAGGATTACACTGAACGCTGACACCAATGTGCATAGAAAACACAGGATCCCCCATTCGCAAAAGGAGATAGTCACAGTTCTCCCTCTTCCCCTCCCAACACACTGACTTCTTCCCAGGTCACATAGCATGTCTAGAAAACTCTTCTATAGAAGTCAGTGGGTCTGCTCCTGTTCACAGGCTCTTATGCCATTGTAGCTGCTGTAAAGCATCTCTTTAAAGGCTGTTAAAAGCAGCTCAGGCAAAATGGCTGTCCCCACAATCATATACAGAAAACATCATTAAAAAATCTACAATCAGAAAATAAAAACAGCCCATAGAAAATGAATAAGTGTCAGTATCTTGTTTTAATGAGCAAAAAAAATTTGGGTGATAAATTCCTTTTAGGGTATGTTTTTGACACTTATTTTGGGGCAGATTCAGCGCTGACTGTAAAACATCTCCCATTGAATCTTATGTAAAATTCTCTTCTTTATTTAGGCGATGCTGATATTACTGAAAGCACAGAAAAATAATAATAATAATTTACGTCAATTCTTGAGACGTTTTCCGCACTTAAAATGCCCATAGGAATCAATGGAAACTGTGAATTTACTCATCAAAAAGCGGAGTGCGAACTAAACTAAATGATATGTAATGAATTGAGGGTGAACTTGATGTTGGTACAAATCCTCTAAACTTTTACAAGCCTATAGATATGGTGGGTTACATTTTAACCAGCTAAATTTTGCCAAATGATGTTTAAAATTTTGACAACTGGATCTCTGAATCTGACTACAAATTTACACTTTATTTTTCTATCTCTAAACCTGGTCTTCTTGTGATAAGTGGAAACCAATTTCATCAAAGGATCTATGTAGAAATATTATTCTCATACGCCTCTACTTATATATTGTAAACCAAGTATATAAGACCAACCAGACTACAATGAAGGTTACAATCAATATACTGAAAATTCTACTCTACACCTGCCCAAGGTCAAATCTTTTCATTTAAATGATAATATTCATACAACCCAGTCTGTTATAGTTGAACAATTTAATTGAAACCCTTTGAAGAGGAACGTAAAACCAAATAACTGTTTTTTTAAAGTACACAAATTAGAATGACCCCTTTTTTGTACCTGGAATCTAATTAAAAACTCATTTGATTACTACATCTCTAACTCTGCTGTACTTATTAAATTTCTGTAATCAATTTTCTTTTATGAAGCTTCTGGGAAATTATCTGAAAAGCAACACATTTTTCTCTTCCTTGGCATGTTCTTGATCATTTACTGAATTATGTTTCTAGCACCTGCCCGGGATCTCAATTAATCCTAGAGTTTACTTCTAAAGCCATTTAAGTTTATTTGAGTTTGGTCCAATCGGCTTTCTCCAATAGCTCATTCTATGCCGTCGGTTTTACATTTCATTTTGCTATTTGTTGAGTGGCACACATATTGATGTATCATTCGTCTTTTTAACGGCGTACCTTATGTATTGTCACCGTATTCAGAGATTTTTACAGTACAATTCGTCATATGATCCATTAGTAAAATCACAACTTTATACATTTACATTATATGACTTCCCAACCTTGCCGCTTGCTATTAACTGATTTTAGGTGGATGAGTTGTGAGACGTTTCATGGGAAAATAGAACAAAAGCTGCTTAGCAAATGATACTTTTGGGAAAGTGTCCTTATTTCTAAATCGGCAGACTTTAATATGATTGCATTCTGGAGCTGATTTCTGACCTTCTGTGCCAGTTACCATTGGCATTTTTTAATAAAGAACTGACCATCCTGCAGTATTTGGCAGACAGACACAATGAACACTTGTTCTAGTAATACTTACTGTATGCCTTGCTAACTTAGAACTGGTGTGTGTAATGAAATGTCCTTTAGCCTGGGGTAAATAAAGTGACCCATTAAAATTTAGATAGAGCACTGGCCTTGAATCAATGATAGGACGAGCAGCTGACAACGTAAAATATAATGGTGTTTATCTACTATGAACACTTCACAATAAACCGTACTATTAAGCATAATATAACCCCTTTCGTGTCCACATATGTTTCAATTAACAAATCACTCACTTGTTATGTTAGGAAAGTTTAAAGGGCTGTAGAATGATTGTTAAACCCTTACAATGGCCATAGACTTGAGTTCTGATTTGTAAAGGTGGGCACTCGCAAACAATTCGATATGTGGGTACAGGTACTCTCAAACAATTCTATGTGTGGGTACCGGTACTCTCAAACAATTAGATGTGTGGGTACCGGTACTCTTAAACAATTCAATGTGCGGGTATGGCACTCTCAAACAATTCGATGTGTGGGTAGGGGCACTCTCAAACAATTCAATGTGTGTGTACCAGCGCTCTCAAATAATTCAATGTGTGGGTACGGGTTACTCTCAAACAATTCGATGTGTGGTCATTTTGTCTTTTCTACTAAAAGATGCAATGCTTGAGGTGTCTGGCAGTAAGATAGAGATTTTATTCACCACTTTCTGACTAGTGAGTGTTTGACTGTGGGACCTACACTGATCCTGAGAATAAAGTGGACACATTGCTGGCTTTAAATGCAATTGTGCTGTTAGTGCCACTGTGCAGGGAAAACCGGTGTCAGGATTAGTGGTGGCCCTGGAAGCCCCCCACTTATCAGAAAGTGAAAGCATATTCTAGTAACATTCCAGCACTTTCTGTGATGGGAAAACCATTTTATGTCTTCAGTTTCTTCTTTTCACCCTAAAAAACACTGGTCACAATCAATGATCGCTTTGACTGAGTAGACATTCTGTGGAGATCTGAACAGAAACAGGATATTAACAATTTGCCATGCCCTACCTGTAACAGAGGGCAGGTGAGTGAGGTTAAGTCACTGGCAGATTGGGGGCACTGAAAGACACTGGAGGCACTATGGATGACACAGGGGGCATTGTGGCTGGTATTAGAAGACTATAAGCCGTGCATTTACTTGCCACTTTTTCTATTTCAAAAGACATGTACCTTTTGTGACTATTAAAGGGGATTCCTGGTGTATATTTTGAAATAAATTAGTTCTGCTGTGACTGTTACCTCCCCTGATTTAAAAAAAATAAATAAAAAAAATCGATGTATTTTTTTTATTCTGAAAGGTTAGTCAAGACAGCATACACTGTTTAATAGAAGTTTACAGAAATATGGAGCTTCATAGAAAAAGTCAATACAAAATCAAAGACTGTTGATCAGGCTGAACAATGTTGAAACCTCTCGAAATATACTTTTGACTATAGTTAGGAGACATTAAAGTCTCTAGGCACAGCTGCACTATGGAAATAGATCCAGGTTTCTGTATACAGAGTATACATTTATTTCTACAATGATTGCAACAATAAAGATCCTACCAGTCAGATTTTGTTCAGGTTCCTAACACCTACTGGAAAAGTATCAAAGCAAAATAAGGCTGGAGTTATGTGGCAACTGAAAGATGCATACAAATGCTAGTAAAACTACATCAATTGTAGGTGGTTTATGCTATAATGTGAAAGCTTCTGAATTGTTCAGCATAAATGGTTTAATTAATTTAAACTGGGCTCAGTTTATTTACACACAACACACACACACACACATATAAGTGTATACTAATACTATATTATATAATATATATATGAATATAAATATATATATATCTATATATATATATATATATATATTCAGTGATTGTGAATTCTACTTGTATGGAGCTTAAGTACTAAATAAAGAATTGAGTGGTTAAATATGTATGTATGTATGTATGTATCTATCTATCAATCAATCTGTCTGTCTATCTATCTATCTATCTATCTATCTATCTATCTATCTATCTATCTATCTATCTATCTAATCATAAACCCTTAAAGGTTTTTTTCATATCCCAATATTGATAGCCTTTTGGAGTTCCCCAGCAATCTGATATCGATGGCTGATCCTGAGGATCTTGGAAAATTCCTTTACTTTGTGGAAAGTTTAAAATCTTGAACATTTTCACACAACCAACAGTTAATATAATTAACTATTATGCAGATGAAGTACATTGCTTCTACAGAATTATTGAACCACTACCAACATAACATACAGCAACGTTATGAGGTCCGTTAGGGGGTATGGGGCAGGCTCACCCACTGAGCCCACTCCATATGTGGCAGGTTGTGGCTTTTAGATAGAGCCGCGAGCTGCTGCTAGCAGCAAGAATCGGAAATAGCTTTGATTCTGGCATTTCAACTCCTCATTAGGGACTAAGAAACGGTGCTTCGTCATTTTTCACACTTCTCAATCTATCAAAATATAACGTTATTTATTCTGTATGGTAAACGCCATAGAAAAAAAATACCCAATGCCAAAATAGCTTTTTTTTGGGGGGTAATTTCTGGTCCCTAAAATATTGGTATAAAAAGTAGTTAAAATTTGCATCTATCCCAAAATGATACTGCTAAAATTACACTTCAGCCCACAAAAAAATGAGCCCTCACTCAGCTCCATAGATGGAAAAATAAAAAAGTTACTGATCACAGAAAATGGTACTGCAATGCAAATTGAAATCATTTAGTTGCTGAAATAAATTTTAAAAAATTTGGTATCAGTGGAATCATGCCAGCCTGCATAATAGAGATTGCATGTCATTTATACTGCACAGAGAGCTCCATAACCCCCTCCCCCACCCCCAGCACCCTCCAAAAATGCATTTTTTTTATAATGTACACCACAAAGAAATGTTTTGGGTTTCCCAGAACAGTATATAGTTCGGTCACTCAAAAAAACAACCCATTATACGTCTATGTAGACAGAAAAATGAAAAAAGTTATGGATCTTGAAGGCGTGGTGCAAAAAACAAAACTGATGTGTATAAAAATTGCTGCAGCAGGAAGGAATAAAGTTTATGTACACAAATATACTTTATATTTCTTCGCAATTCAGATTTTTTTTCTCGCAATTTCTCATCAATGGATTCATATGTTTAAATTTTAAGGCTGATAATGTGTCCTGACCTAGTTATAGGTAACGTACTGTGAGCCCAACACAACAGCAGCTCAAATCTTTCTCACCCATCCCAAACTCAGATAGCTTTTATTTACTCTGCTACATTGCAGTAATGTAGCAGAGTAAATAAAATTGTTTAACAAATGTCATAGAATGAAAACTTATATTTGAACCACCAGTGAATTTCCAGGTGTTTCAGCACCATCCTGGGATCCTCGTTGATCATACCGTGCTGATATCACATACATATGCACGACCGGAGGATAACACTGGAGCAGACAGGATTGTAAAGGTTATTTTTAGTTACGAGTGTCGGTCCGCGTGTCGGGCCGTGGGCGCACTCGTTCCCCTGTGCAAGTGAACTTACCCGACCGCGCTCCTGCTTCCCCGTGGTTCCTCTGCCAACCGGTGCGCTGTCCCTTTAAATTTGAGAGAGCCGGTGCACACCGGCTGGCAGAGGAACCACGGGGAAGCACGAGCGCAGTCGGGTAAGTTCACTTGCAAAGGGGAACGAGCGCGCCACTCGTCCCCGAAGCTGGGGGAGCCGCAGGAACCCGAGTGCCTCCGCAGCCCGACTAGCGGGCTGCGGGGCCACTCGTAACAAAAAATAACCTTTACAATCTTGTCTGCTCCAGTTTTATCCTCCGGTCCTGCATATGTATGTGGTATCAGCACGGTATGATCAATGAGGATCCCAGGATGGTGCTGAAACACCGGGAAATTCACTGGTGGTAATTGGTTGATTGCCGGCCGGCCGCTGACCCTATATAAGGATCTTCAGAGCCACGTGCCTTTAGAGAAAGCCGTTTTCTGTGCATCCACATCTTATCCGTGTTTCTGACCCTCGCTACGTTTCTCGACCACGAATCTACGCCGCCTGCCCTGACCTGTCGCCTGACCTTGACTACGAGTCCGTCTTAAGATTTGGTACCTCGTTGCACCTCGACTGACTCCGCAAGCTAGTGGCATTCGGGGTAGCGACCTGGTAGGATGGGCTTGCTGCGCCGGGCTCTGGTAAATACCGGGACCTACTTAGACTCCGCTCCCTGGCGTGGTCATTACCACTGCTTGTGGTGGTCCAGAGGATCCACTACCTGCACCGTTACATTTTTTTTCTTATAATATGACATTTCCAGCTCTTGAACAATTTTCTTGACATGCCTTTTAATATATTCTCTGCAGCTTTATTTCAAATTCGATCCACCTGTAACTAATGTTAAGCTATTTTACAGAACCATGTTATTTCAATGTGGTAAGAACACACTGAATCTCATTCAGTTTCACAATGTTTAAAATATTTCAAAATGTTCTGCAATTTTTTAGGTTTTTTTTTCCTTCAGAAGCATGGAAACAATTTGCTTGAACTTTCGGAAAAGAACACAGTCATCATTAAACTTTCAGGCAGTGGAAATAGCCACAGTAATGATAATGACTTCTGGAATAATCTCTGACAAGAACTCCAAGTTTATGAGAAAGAAATCTTAATGGAAAAGCTTGTTTGTATATTCAATGTTTGCATTTGTCTCAAAGTTTTGCAATAATTTACACAATATATTTATGTATTTGCTTTGTTGGTTGACATGCCGAAAAGAAGTCAACTAAAGATCAATAGGGCATAACAAAATGGCATCTCCAAGAAGACATTAGCTGCCATGGATATAAAGCTATGTCCACATGACGAATACTTCAAGTTGGAATCCAGCTGTATTCCGACTTGAAATACTCATCTAAAACTCATCTAAGTGGTAGAATACAAGTAGAAAAGTGTACTCTTCAGGTGACATGTATGAAGGAAGGCGCTTCGAAGTGAATAGTCAAGTCTCATTTTTAGTGTATAATGCGCCTGAATGTATGAAAGAAGTTAAGTTTGACACGCCTCGCCTATGTGTTAGGTGCATTGCGGAACTTAGGCGCATTAAAAATGCGCCTAACATGTATTAAGGTTACAGATAGGCTGGAAATAAGAGAAAAATCATTAGAATAGTATGTCAGTGAATAGAAAGTATGGTACTGATCCTGCTTGGAGGACCACAGGTCCCAGCAATACTTGAGTTTTGCTGGCTCTTGCTATATGTAGAATAAAGGGTGAGAGCAGCAAAAGTACATTTCAAATTTAATTACTCAAAATTTAAAATATAAAAATCTGAACAACATAATCAGTGGGTTATTTAATGTAAAATTAGTTTAAGATTCTATGAATTTTAAATACATTTTCTATAATTTGGGGATATTATATAATTTTATTTTCATTTTATATGTTTTACAGGTCTGCCTGTCCGAGCAGTAATGCGCCTAGTTTTGCCGAACCACATTCATATAGGTGTCTAATATTCCGAGTGTGGTGCGACACGCCTCCATAACACCACCTCATGTTAGATGCATTCGAAAGTGTCGGGTCTTATGAACAATGCGCCTAACACATTCATTAGGTGCATTAGATATCGTAACTGGCTCAGTTAGGTGCATTGTATGACAGAAAAAGTGTGAAAAACCCTTTCATACATGTCACCCTTCATGTTGACATACCCTAATAGCAGAATTTTTAAAAACCTGAGGCACATGCAATATCTCATCAGCTGCATGAGGCAAAGACAAGAATATATTATTTGATATTCACAGGATAAACCAAAGTTTGAAATTGATGAAAAAATGTTGGAGATACGTGATACATTTTGGATATTTGGTTTTATGAACAACTTATTGTGCTGTACGTGCTCTGCTCGGTGCTTTTGATAGGGTACATTTACTTATCTTTCTGTAGGTTACACTTTCAGACCACTTGAAATCTGAAAACAATGAGTGTTTACAAAAAGTACATACCTATCAATATAACGGATTAAGAGGAAAAATTAACAAAACTTTAGACAAAGCAGATATTAACACAATCGCTAATAGACATGAAACAGTTCCTAATCATGCCATTTACCCCCTTCCTGATCAAGCACATTTTCCAAACATGCTGGTTTGAACGCTATAACACTTTGGGCCACATGTATGAAACGGTTTTGGTCTAAAACTCACTTTTTTTCTCCATAGGAACCTATATGGAAAAAAGTGAGTTTTAGACTGAAACCGTTTCATACATGTGGCCCTTTCTTGTTGTTAGGCTTTATTTTTATGTAATTTTTACATTTTTTTTTTTTTTTTTTAATAAGTGGGAAAATACTATATATTAAAAAAGTTTGTTTTTACATTTTTTATTTAATAATCTCTTTAATAGCAAAAGTAGTGCTAAAATAATTTGTAATTGTATAAATTTTCCATCAAGGATATTTATGTATAGGTAGTATTCAGTTTTAGGGTTCTCGAGGGTGAGGCTAAAAGTAGTGGTTTAGGCTGTTAGTAAATATTTTGATATATGTTAGTATATATTACAGCTGTATAGCTGTGCTCTCTGCATGGATGTTCCAGAATACCCCTGCAGAGATAAACTGCCACTGTCATTTTCCCATGGGAGCAAGTAGGAGGTGGATGGGACTGGTTAGAGGTGAGAAGCAGTAGGTAAAGTGAAGAGAGGATATGGTGTTTTAGTCCAAAGACAAAGCATTGTATTTCAATTGGAGATGTATCTCTTCATAACTCTTGACTGAGCTGTAGGGGGTAGATAAAGAGACATGGCAACTCATCGTGATTCAAGGCGTAGTAGGTCAGTTGAGGACCAGAAATCGTTTCAGCCACTAAAGTGACAAATTCGGTAGAATATAGCCCATCTTCACAACCAGAAGGCCAGGGCTTACAAGGATCAGGAAGAAGGACAGGAAAAGAGAAAGTGCTGCAACAGAGTAGAGATGCAGCTGTTAGGTGTTGGCATATTCAGTGGGTGGAACTGAAGACTAGAGAGGAGAGGTGAGTCTAACAAGGGTAAAAGGATCAAAGAATTGGGAAAGAAGCTTCTACAAATGGCTTCTTGTAAGAGGGACAGAACCAATAAACAACTCCATTTAGATGGAATACTACAAGGCTTTTATCTTGCTACTAGCCTCAAAGTTTTTCTTATAACTGTCAAAATAATTGCTATCACAAGGCATTATGGGAAAGGGGCTGAGAAGCCCACAGCGCCCTCTGTTGGTTGTAACAAATCCTCAATTTGCTTTTGACCCACCGAGTCTTGAGAAAGCAAAAAGGATTTTTTAGCCAAGCCAGTATCTTCATCTACAGACAACGCTGTTTCGGGATTTTTGTCCCTCTTCAGTGCAGAGTAGAGAAGATACTGGCTGGCTGTGTGGGAGGCATCGGGTAGCTCAGGAAGGGAAGATCTCTCCTTAGCTACCCGATGCCTCCCACACAGCCAGCCAGTATCTTCTCTACTCTGCACTGAAGAGGGACAAAAATCCCGAAACAGCGTTGTCTGTAGATGAGAGATACTGGCTTGGCTAAAAAATCCTTTTTGCTTTCTCAAGACTCGGTGGGTCAAAAGCAAATTGAGGAATTGTTACAACCAACAGAGGGAGCTGTGGGCTTCTCAGCCTCTTTCCCATAATGCCTTGTGATATGCAGATGCTAAGTAGAGGGCAAAAGGGCAAAACAAAAACTCTACAAGCCGTTCGTTCGGTGCTCTCCCTAAGGAGAGATCTTCCCTTCCTAAAATAATTGCTATAATTGAATGAAATTTGACATGAATTTCCCTTTTACTATGAGAAAAATGAAGAAATTATAGCAAGTGTTTGAAGTGTTTGCCATTAGCATTCAAGGCCCACACTGTTCATTGTCCTAGCCAGTAGATATTTCTGCTACTGACAGTGGTGCTGTGTACGGTGGCGTCCACATTCATCATGTCTGCGTGTTACCATCCGAAAATAACTGAAAAGTTGGAATTTCCAGACTTCCTCCGCTGTGGACATCCAATATTGTTCCAGTGCTGTCCAGTTTTTGGTTTTTTTTTACCAAATACAGAATGGTTCTTTTCGACCTTCAAACTGCTGAATAAATTGTTTTTGCCAAATCTTTATCAACTTAACTTTCCAGTATATTTGAACAATAAATATGCATAGTTCTGTGCACCAATTCTTATCAAATGGTGACCCAGAAACACTATCAATGTAGATGCCACAGTACACAACACCAGAAGCAGGAACACCTGTTGAGTAGGGCGGTAAATAGCTGGCCTTTGTGTCTACATAATTTACTCATGTTTTTTATAGATCAAGTTATGTAAAGTGTGAAATTTTAGTAGATTATGTCAATTCATTGGAAAGTTGCAGGAAAATCAATGGGGTCAATATCGATTTAAACACCTTGTAGATAATAGGCATGAAAACTGATGCCTGCTTTGCCTTGTGATGGCAGAGCAAAATGCTGAGAAGCTGAGTTGGATTCCCAGCTTTGGCAAGTTCATGCATAAGAGAGGTCAATGGTTTAAAAAGGATGGGTAGAGTTTGATACAAAATCAGAAAGGATCATGAATATTATGTACAAATAACATGACTAGAATTTTTAGAAAGAACGCAGCATAATGCTAAGGGAATGGATATGTTGTGAACATCCAACATGTCCATATATTGTAGGTAAACCCTGCAAAGTTCTTAAATTATATATTATATATATATTCATACATACACGGTAGAACATTTATATTGAGGTATGAGCCATACCTATATCTGCAAAGCTGGATACTTCTAGACAGATGACTTAGTCTGCATCGCTCTCAAGGGTCTGACGGACTCCATCCATATATTAAAAAAAGATTAAACTTCCACAGTGCGTGTCCCGGGCAGGAATCTGCAGTGTTTTAATTCACAGTCCCGCTGTTTTAACTAGTCGTGCCCAGAAATGTATTGGCCTCCTCCTGAACTTTATTCCACAATAAAAGTAGTTTGATTTAAGCAGTCAGCCGATGCACTGTGCATACAAAATGAGAGGTGCTATAACTTCTGCAATGAAACGCGAAGCAGTGAAGGAAATGTTGTAAACTACTAATTAATTATTGAATGGACATTCCTTGTGTTGAATTGAATAAAATGTTACAAAGGAGAGTGCTGGTATTAGAGTTGGCATGCAGAAATATGTTGTGTTAATTTGTGAACACACATAGGGAAGTGGCTATCATAGCAGATTTCTGTTCATTTTGCCTCCTAAAACTAGAATAAAATGTATTCCAAAAAGTTGTATGTACCCTAAAATGGCACCAATAACAAATATAGGTCTTCCTGGAAACAACAAAACCTCATACAGCTCTGTCAAGGGAAAAATAAAAATACTATGGGTCTTCGAATGTGGTGACAAAAGATAGATTATTTTGAACAAAACTTGCTGTTTTAATTGTGTAAAAGTAGTCAAACATAACAAAATACTATATAGATTTCATACAAATGTGATTGTAACAACTATATTATTTAAACCATAGTGAATGCTGAAAAAAATCTGAAAAAACATTCCACCCTCAAAAAAATTATATTTATTCAAAACATCTTATGTACCCCAAAATTGATTCTATAAACCTACAACTTGTTCCACAAAGCAAGGTCTTATACAATCACATTGAAGAACAAGGATTCTCCTTGATTTTCTCACACTTAGTTCCTTATTGTCAAAGGCCTGTTGGCCGAAACATCGGACCATGGCAATACTCCTTTTGCTATATATACCTATGAAATAAGGAGAGTTCGTTTTCACTTATTCCTTTTTGTGAAGATCTCAATAAAACATTTCTGAGCCTACTTAAAGGAGTTGTCTCCCTTCAGAGTTTCAGAGAATGCATGAATGAAATACTCTGTCACTTCCTGGTTCAGACTGACTCATTTGCATACAGTTCCATGCTTGTACAGCTCCATGCCATGCTGTGCTTTCAGATGCTAATTAGATCAGATTAGCTTCTCAAACTACTAACAGGATTCTTATCTGATCCCAAAACAAAAGCCCTAATTACAGTTCTGTTATTTTACATAAATCAAGCTTTTTATGCTGAGCAGCACAGGACACTGCCATGACCTGTGTGATGACCTCACTCACTGTTATCTCATTGAACAAACAGCAGGGGGAGAATTGTTTACAGGTCAGTTACTGAGGGAACTGAAATAGCCAGGGAGGTCATAAATTCCCTTGTATCTCCTTAGGGAAAACAGAGGAACAAAGCAATATATTTGGAAAATGTCTTTATTTTGTGTTCCCTACAATTTGAAAGCTATTCTTTGTAGCGAGACAACCCCTTTAAGGTGTGCTGTGGATTCTCTTTCTACTGCATATTGAGCCATGGGCTTTTCCACAGAGCACCCGTCAACCATTAAGGTGCACAGCACCATAAGGCCTCGTTCACACGGCTTATTTGTCCGCGGATTGGCGCCGTACTGCGCGCCGGATTTGCGTTGCAGTACGGCGCCAGTCCGCGGCAGCAATTACGGTAATCCACTGCTCTCATAGAGAACAGTGGAATCCGTCGCTCCTCCCCGCTCGGCGAATCCGCCGCGGGGGGAGAAAGTGACATGCACATTATTTACGGCGCAGACGCGCCGTAAACAATGCATTGTCTATTGGGCCGGGAGCGGCGCCCCCGCCGCGCTCCGGCCCCGCCCCCGTCCCGCCCCTTATTCACGGCGGATTTGTGAGCTCAATACGGCTCACAAATCCGCCGGGAATAAGCCGTGTGAACACGGCCTAACACAACTGGTATTTCAAAGAAAACAATGCCTGAACTGTCATTGTAGCTAGTAACTATTTGATCCTAGTACACAGGTATTTGGGCTATTCTCTGTTATTCTCCAGAACCAATGAAACCAGATCAAGTACACCAGAGATGTCCATGTCTACAGGATGGGTCGTGCTAGAGTGAATATTATCTTCTATAAGTAGTATAAGCTCACATGCCCTGGGCACCTTTTGGTACATGTTATTCGGAAACTAATAGAACAAACGTAAACTGTATTAAACCCTCAAGTATATAAGATGTAATCCCTATTTTAAGCTTTTATTGGCACTTAAAATGGCACCTTTTAGTCTGTTCTTAATATTTGTAAATCAAAGCTCCTCTAACTAAACCATTCAAGGTGTTCACTATTCCAACCTACTCCAACCTTTCAGTTAAAATAAAATCTCATGTAAGGTAGCCTCATATGAGATGTTGGATTTTTCTTAAAGTCACATGCCTATTACATATAAAGAGAATCATGCACCACCTCCTTAGGTCCAGCACTGGGCATTACACTGTGCATCTGTTTTGCCTGGATTGCCCTCTAAGAGGGATATTCCCAAAACTGTCTTTATTACCTATACAAAGTATAGCTGATGTGTCTGATGTGTTGCTAGAGGTCCACTGTTGGGACCCTTACAATCACAAGAATCCTCCTGTCTCTTCTCATTGCATGACTACAGTGCGAAGAATTTTAAATGGAACAGCAGTTGACCATGTGCATGTGTTGTAACACTATTTAAAGGGAACCTGTCACATAGTTTATGCCCCTCTTGCTGAGGGCAGCACAAGCTAGTGATAGACCTGCTGTGTCCAGCGCTGTGTCCCTTATTCTGTAAGATGCTGTGGTTTTAGAGGCTATCCCCGCCCACTGACAGTTATTCACATGTTTCTACCTATTCAAAGTAATAGGTTTATCAGTTGAGGTGGGCGGGGCTAGCCTCTGGTGGGCGGGGCATGAAAAACGGACTCTTTTCATGACTCTTTTCTGGCTGAAAGCTGCAGATTTGAGCACTAAATACTCTAAAACTACAGCATCTTACAGAATAAGGGACACAGCACTGGAAACAGCAGGTCTGACACTAGCTTGTTGCCCTCAGCAAGGGGGGCATAAACTAGGTGACAGGTTCTCTTTAAAGGCTATGGGGCTGACGAAGATAGTCAAGTACTTCAATTGGCTATCTTTGAGTAAAATCAAGTAAAAACTCGATAGTTGACCCACTAAAAAAGCCAACAGCTATGCAGTTCCAAATTAGCGTAGAGACTCCAGTGTTATAAGAAAAAGGTAAAAATACCGTATTTAATGGTCGAAATTACGCGTTGCGTGCAAAATCACACTTCCTCAGACTTCACTTCCCCTGGACTCCTCCGCTTGGAAGGACCAGGACAGTGGAACCAGCAGCAAGCTCCTTACCGGGTAACACCGGCATATCGTTTAACTGAGAGTTGTGCCTCATTCATCAGCACAACAGCATCAGGTCAGCAGATACAGTAACATTTTCTTATTACCATTGGTGTGCCACTGTAATACACGAGGGTGCGCTCCCGTATCGGCTTTTCTTTTTCTTGCTACCTTCATACAGAATTGGCTATCTTCATCAGTCCTGCAGACTTTGAACGGAGTGGTGTCCCACATGCTGAAGCCCCACTCCAAACTCCTCCTCATTGCAGTTGTGCAGTCAGAAATAACAGGAGGACTAAGGACCCTCTTTCTTGTGATTGCTGGGGGTCTCAGCAGTGGGATGCTAATCTCCTATCCTGTGCATGGGGCATAAAGGTCAGTTGGGGGAATACTCCTTTAATGTCACATAATTATTTTCTAGAGAAAAAACAGTTCTTTGTTGCTATGGTTTTGTTTTTTTGCCCATTTTACTCCAGTTAAACGTGACCAGAGGCAATTGCCGAACAATGTGTTGAGAAACAGCATTTACATTTCATGAGCGATCTTACGTTTTAAGGATTATGTCTTCAAATACAAGCTGACAGAACCTATTCTGCGGAGCATTTATATTGAGCAGCAATCAATGTCCTGCTCCTGTGTTAGTAAAAGCTCTTAAGGAATCTTTTCCAGTGGTATTAATCTCATATCCAGAGCTCCTCTTTCCTGCTCTACCTGGCCATATCCAGGATTGCCGCTGGATTCTAATATGTTTAAGTCTTCTTTGAAGCTGAAGTGCTTCATCCATCATTGTTTTTACTTCCTTTCTGAAGCAGTATATTTTGCTATTTGTCTTTCCTGAAAATAGAAAGGCAATATAGTTATCCATTCATCATCTTTTCAATGTGTCTTCCAGTCTGTTTTCTTTGCTGTCTTTTCCATCTTAACTTGTCTGAATTTTTATTCATTTTATCTCTTGTGTGTGCATCTCACTTTGTGTCATTTTCATTGCAGAAATCATATCCACCTTTCCCTTTCACACTGGACTATATTCATGGGAAAGGTGTGTTATTCAGAAGCGCAGTAAACAACAGGCGCTCAACTAATATATCTCCTCTTGTTTCAAATGGTTGATGTCACTGGAGATTCCATCATTTTTCAATATGGTTTCTATATTTATTTTTATGCTACACACTGGAAGGTGTAGGAATGCTGTAATATGTATGAGTTTATAACGTAGTAGAGTCACAAGGAGTTCTGGGACTATATCACATATATGACCACAACGAGTACAGGCATCATAACAATATTTCTTGTTTTCAAGGGCATTACTGTTTTCTGTATGAAAAATATTTTCCACCCACAACAAAAGTAGACTTCTAATGCCATAATTTTATAAAGCAACGTGGTCCACAACAGGTACAAAGTGTCACCTGTTTTTTTATAGCAATACCAGATGGAAGTTTTAGAGCCCATCAGAAGAAACTGAGGGCCCATCATCTACCTCTTTGGTCCACCAGAAGAAATCGAGGAACCACCCTCTATCTCTTTGGTCCACCAGAAGAAATTGAGGACCCACCCTCTGTCTCTTTGGCCCACCAGAAGAAAGTGAGGACCCTTCCTCTATCTCTTTGGCTCACCAAAAAATATTAAGGACCCATCCTCTATCTCTTTGGCATACCAGAAGATATTGAAGACCCACCCTCTATCTCTTTGGCCCACCAGAAGATATTGAGCAACCACAATCTATCTCTTTGGCCCACCAGAAGATATTGAGGACCCACCCTCTATCTCTTGAGCCAACCAGAAGAAAGTGAGGACCCACCCTCTATCTCTATGGCCCACCAGAGGAAACTGAGGACCCACCCTCTTTCTCTTTGGCCCACCAGAAGAAAGTCAGGACCCACCCTCTATCTCTTTGGCTCACCTACAGATATTGAGGACCCATCCTCTATTTATTTTGCCCACTTGAAGAAATTGAAGGGTCATCTTCTATCTTTTTTGAAAATCTTGCAGTTTTTAATTAGATATTTCCTGAACGGTTCTGAAGTCAGCTACAAATGAGATTGTCTGTTTAGACCTTTGGGGCTCTCATATACTAGGCGTACATTATTGTGTCAAAGCTTGGGCCTATCTTCTGATCCTTTATTCCTCTGGCTGGCCAGTTTGTCCCTGTATAGCTGTGATTTTCAACCTTTTTTGAGCCGTGGCACACTTTTTTACACTTAAAAAATCCCGGGGCACACCACCAACCAAAATGGCACAAAATGACACTAAAACAGTACATATTATACATATAGTTAATAATATTGATTCTAGCCAGAGATGCCCACCCCTGTAGCCAATGTGCCCCCTTGTAGCCAGTGTGCCCCCTTGTAGCCAGTGTGTCCCCATTGTAGCCAGTGTGCCCCCCTTGTAGCCAGGATGCCCCTCTTGTAGCCATTGTGCCCCCTTGTAGCCAGTGTGCCCCCCTTGTAGCCAGGATGCCCCCATTGTAGCCAGTGTGCCCCCCTTGTAGCCAGTGATGGCCCCATTGTAGTCAGTGTGCCCCCCTTGTAGCCAGTGTGCCCCCATTGTAGCCAGTGTGCCCTCATTGTAGCCAGGATGCCCCTTTGTAGCCAGTGTGTCCCCATTGTAGCCAGCGTGCCCCCCTTGTAGCCAGGATGCCCCCATAGTAGCCAGTGTGCCCCCCTTGTAGCCAGGACGCCCCTCGTGTCGCCAGTGTGCCCCCCCGTGTAGCGAGGATGGCCCCATTGCAGCCAGTGTGCCCCCTTGTAGCCAGTGATGTCCCCTGTAAGTAATTATAAAATAAACAAAAGATTACTACACCTGGTCCGGAGCTGCAGAGCTGCAGGTGTAAGCAGCGTGACGTCATCACGCTGCTTACGCTGCACGCAGCTCCCAGGGGTCTCATCGGCGGCAGAGCTGCCAGCCGAGGAGACCCAGCGTCACAGGGGGCGCGGTGAGAGCTGTGCGCCCCCTGTGACGCTGATACAGGGGAGGAGTCAGGACAGGAACGATCCGTCCCGCCTCCTCCCTGCAACTGCTGGCTCTGCGCGGCTGTTATAAAACAGTCGCGCAGAGTCAAGGGCGCTCCTCCGGGCGGGCAGGGCGGCCGCGGCGCCCCCCTCGGGTGAGCGGAGCCTCAGCGCCCCGGGCGACCGCACGCCCTGCCCGCCCCTAGGAACGGCCCTGAACAAAACACAGGGCGCACCATAGCTTGGGGAACTTTCCCCGCGGCACACCCGACCATGTGTCGCGGCACACTAGTATGCCGCGGCACACTGGTTGACAATCACTGCTGTATAGTAATGCTATATCTTTATATGACATGCAGGGGCTTAGACCCATCTTCACTCTTTCTAGCTGTGCTACTGAGGATGGCATAATTTGCAGATCAAGAAATCTATGATTAACCTGGGCAGAAAATTTCTACAAATGCACTTATTTCTGCACACAGTTCAATAACGTTATGGATTGTAAGGTATGAAGAATGTAGACTTTTGCTGTTAAATCTTTCATCAGTAGAATACAAGTCAAATATTAATTATTGTAAAAGAAAAACTTTGTACATGTACAGACACGCTCTACACTGACAATTCATTGACTGCCCCTACAGCAGACAACATACTGTATGTTTACCAAAGAGGGTTCACTTGAACTGTGGGGCTCTCTAGCACCTGGTTAGGGATTCCCCAGAAACAGTCTTACAGCCTCATAGCAGATGATGCCCTGTGTGGTACCTTTGCTACTCCCACAATGTATGTTCATACAGTCTATTAATGGTTATACCACACAGTGCCTCATTATAAAAGTCATAAAGTATGGTTTCCAAATAATAGTGCCATACATTGGCCAAAATGGTTTCTTAAATGGCAATGCTATACAGTCAACCACTACAAACTGCAAAAAATAATATCCAGAGCAATGTAGCATCACCGTAGAGTACAGTCCACCATACAGTGCTCATATAATAAAGTGATATAATAATAGTATGAAACAACATTTAAACAGAACTGCCAAATATTTAATATTATAACTGTGATCTTAAAGGGGTTGTCTCACTACAAAGATTGTCATTCAAATTAAAGATCTTCAAAAAACAAGCACGTTTGCAATATATGTCAATAACAAATCTCCTACTGATTTCTAGATAACTTGTTTTTAGTGGCTTCAGAGGCTACTGAGGTCTCTATAGTCACCGACCTGCTTGTTCCCTGATAGGCTGTATCTCCGGCATCTTATCACAAAAAGGTCGCATCGGGAGCGAGCAAAACAAGTTAACTATCTCCTGTCCTTTCTCTCTCTGTCCTCGCTCTGCCTGCGGCACAGCTCAGTGATTTAGAGCAGGCATACTAGCAGCCCCTGTCAGTTCCTCTGCTGCCTTATCTGTGTCTCAGCCTAATTATTATTCACTGCTGTTAACTATTTCCTGCCCAAGTCATTCAGCTCTGAGTCAGCCTAATTAGCATTCACCTCCTGTTTACCTAACCAGCTTCACTGCTGAAGTGAATGATTCAGGCAGGAAATAGTCAACAGTCAGTGAATAGTAATTAAGCAGACACAGACAGATGTAGCACTGAGATAACTCCATGCAAATACAACACATCAGAGATTATTTGAATCGCTTCCCCCCTGCTCAATTCCCTGTGCTGGGAACCCCTGGCCCGGGTCATGTATGGATGTATGGGGAGAGAAATATGTGCTGTGTACACGGTGGATACTATTGAATGGTGAGCAGCAGGGGAAAGAGAACTCTGTGATCTGAGATGTTCTCCCTTCCAATGCTGTTAGCATCGGGAGCGAGCGCAGCAGCATGACGTCACCTAGATGAAGGGAGGGGGGGAGAGGACTCCAGGAAGCCAGTGCTCCCGCCCATGATTTCAAAACTACAGCTCTTAGGACAGCACCAAGGTAGGATGAAATCCAGTCGTGAGACAACTCCTTTAAGTTTCAAGTTTTGGGTCTTCTGTGGCACTCTCTTCAACAAGCTGACCACACAGATCACATACCTATTAGGCTATGTCTACACAGCACAGGTTTTTAGCTGGATTTTCGGTGGATTATAAATACAGAATCCTACTGTAACCTGTGCCCCATAGGTAGCAATAAATGGTCTACAGAGCACAGATCTTTTCCGGTCAGTTTTGAAATCCAGTGGATTTTCAGACCTGTCAGATCCTCCATCAGATTGCTGTTGGATTCTTGTACATTCAATGTACGAGGCCGTCGGCAAATCCGAAAACCGACCACAGTTTTTAGCAATGTTAAAATGCCGTTGGATTTTGGATGGCATTTTAACATTACTGTGTAGACATAGCCTTAGGTCACTCTTGTCCAAAATATATCAATAGCAAGAGATGATATTACATTAGGGATATTGTAGATATAGGGGTCCCTTAAGATGGGTACTTTATTAACATTGTCGCAGTTTCTAAATATGTACTTAGTTTTGCCTTCAGGAACCTTTGTGTCTTTGTACATCTGATGTGTTTCTATGAATGCACTTAAAGGGGTTGTCTCGCTACAATGATTGGGTTTTAATTTAAAGATCTTTAAAAAACAAGCAGCTTTGCAATATATGTTCATTAGAAATGTCCTACTGATTTTGAGCTAGCCCTGTTAGTATTACTACATCAGCTTCTCAAATCTCTATAGTAGCGACCTGTTGATCCTTATCTTACTGGCTGTCAGGTCTGAATGATCATCCCTTTGAAACGGGTCGGAGCAAGAGCCCCCCCCACGAAGCTTTGGAGGGGGAGGGGGGGAGGGGGAGCCTGGTTCTGTGTCTTACGCCCCGTTTTAAACCCCGTGTGTCCTCTTCCTCCGCTCTCTACACAGATGGATGTGGGCAGCAGTGACCCCGTCTGTTATAAATCTGAATGTCTTTGGGAACTTGAATAAAATATTTACGATCGGGGGCATGTGAAAAACTTATGTTCTCCTTTTTAGTGAGACATCTGAGTATAGTAACACGCCCTTGTTGTTTTGGGGAGTGGGACTTTTAAGCTAAGCAGGGGGTATAGGAACACAGCAACCCCCCCTTCCTATTAGCCACGCTTCTATTCCTCTCTACACTCAAGAACCCTCTCCTGCAACAGACCCAGGCAGGGACACACAGGGTGAACTCTGGAAACAAAACCCCCCCACCCTGATAGAAGTTACGTAGCTCCTTGGCGGGTGGGAGGGGGGGGGAAAGGGGGGCAAACGACAGACCATGAAAAAGCCCCTCAGTTCAACTTACCAGGGACACTGACAGGCTGAAAGCTCGTAATGAGACAACTCCTGTAATGTTTTTTTGTTACACATAACGAGATCTGCTTACACTGGTACATACTAGTGCATCTCAAAAATTTACATCAAATAGAGAAACCCATATATTGTATAGACTGATTACAGTATGAATCACAAGATTTAATATCATAAAATTTGGAGCCCTTAAAAAATAAAAAGATCCGGAGAACTCCTTTAATTTTAAGAATTCAATTTTTTTGGGGAGCCTAGTAATAGTCAGAAATAAATAATAGTCTTGGTTTTGTTTCCATTTTCTTTTTTAATCGCTTTTTAAAGTTAAAAATTGTGTTAGGTTTAGTAAATTCACTTAATTTTTTCTTAATTTTTTTAATTAAACACTCTTGCTTTTTTTTGGGCTCGTTTTGCCCCTTTTTTGGGAAATTTTTAAATTTGGATAAATATGGATTTAGCCCCAAAGGTTTCTGTGGGAAAAAAATGGTTTTAGCTAGTCCACCTGTAAGGGGAAAAATCGTATCTTTTGGGACTTTCGTTTTCAAAAAACGCCGAAGATATAATTGATCCTGTGGGCCCATAGCCGGAATGAAAAACGGTGCGTTACATAGCTCGTCTTTTCTCTGCTTCTCTTTCGGCAGCGGCGTACATGTTGTATAATCACCGGGGCTTTCGTTTTTTTGCCATCTTCCCAAAACAATACTATTTTTTGGGGGGGTGTAGAAAACGGAAGCGACCCCCGTTTTTGCACAAAGTGTGACAAAAGCCGCGTCCTGCATCAGAGAAAAACAGCCGCTTTCAGGCCGTTTTTTGTCCGATGCAGTGTAGACATAGCCTTAGCCCTAAACAATTTTCATACATGTGGCCCTCAGAGTTGAGTCTGTAGAATGTGGAGAGTCTATAGGGTGGAGATTCAGTGAAAGGCTTTGACCAATCACATTCACTGTTGTAACCATATGGGAGGTCAAATAACAGGTTAGTGGGTAGATGAAGCTGCTGAATATTTAGGATAGTGGATTAATTAACCCCTAATAAATATTTATGAGCAGCCATAATAATTATGGCTCAGTGCAGATAATAAAATATATTGGAGCCACATATTTGAAATATAGCATTTTTTGACAACATTTGTTTTTTTAAAGTTAAAAACCAATACAAGTATTCTTAACATAAACATTGTTTTTTACTTTGAAACAAAACATACAAAACATTAAAATACTAATATAATATAACCACTAAGAAGAAATAAGATGAAACGGTATACACACTTTATATAACAAAAAAGCACCAAAAAGTCTCGCTTTTTATGTAGGAGAAATTACACAGCTTGATAATGTGACATCAGCTTTCCAATTTCCCTGAAGGCATTAACAACACTGACTTCAAGGTCTGCTGCTGTGTTTTCCCTTTAGTTGAGCATCATGCTAATAGCTGCACAGCATGGAGTAGAGACTGCAGAGGAGAGGAGTCGCTGACATCAATACATTCCCTTAGGAAATCCTGGTAGGAGTTGACTGAGGAGAGGTTTGTTGCTCTCAAACTTGCCTCATCTCAGAATGTGGGCATTTGTGATCTCCTATGTGATCTGACCTATGTTCTGCCCTCTCAGCAACTAACAAAATGTTTTCTACATTTACTGCAAGCTGCTAAAAGATATAAATAAAATACAAGATACATTTTACTGATGAACTGAATCCGCAACACATTGCAACAGATATTTATTACAAATCTAATGTATATTGCTCTGGATGGTTGGACTTCAATTTAATAGTGGATTATAACTATTTTAAATTTAATATAGCTACCTATCCAACTATGTATTATCTATCTATCTATCTATCTATCTATCTATCTATCTATCTATCTATCTATCTATCTATCTATCATCTCTCTGTATCTTATATATATGTATGTATTATTTATCTATCTATTATCTATCTAACTATGTGTTATCTATCTACTTATTATCTGTCTAATAATAATAATCTTTATTTATATAGCATTAACATATTCCGCAACACTTTACAATATAGAGGGTATAAGTACAGAAAAAAAAAAAACTCTACATAGTAAAAAAGCTAATAACAGATCAAACAAGAGGTTTGAGAGCCCTGCTCGCAAGAGCTTGCAATGTACATGGGAATAGGGGTGAGACAAAAGGTGAAAAGTCCTAAGTTTGTACAATGGTCTGGCGATGTTTCATAAATACATAGTAGTATAATGTTGTACCGTGTTCGCCATAGAAAGTAGTAGAAGGTGTGATTTGTGGCCCTCACAGTTCACACATAGTGTGACATGAAACTAGCATGGACACAAAATAATCCATTATATACAGCCAAGCTATAGGATACAATCATATTTGCTCCGACAAGACAGACCTGGACAAGCACCTCCTGGATCCTGGAAATTTCTCCAATTGGGATACAAACCAAAAGTGACGGACAACCAAATAAACATCTAAATCTAAATCTAATCTAAATCTTCAGCAGAATGCAGAGACCGGGTAGGTTGGTTGATAGAGATGAGGAGGAGATGTAGGAGGGGGGGGGGGTGCAGCACTGTGGAGAGCTTTATGAGTGAGAGTGATTAGTTTAAACCTTATTCTGTACTGAATGGGCAACCAGTGCAGTGACTAACACAGGGTAGAGGCATCAGGATAGCGTATTGTATAGAAAGTATAGAAAATTGAGCCTGGCAGCTGCATTCAGGACAGATTGGAGAGGGGAGAGTTTACAGAGGAGGAGACCAATGAGTAAGGGGTTACAGTAGTCAAGACGAGAAGTAAAAGGACAACAATAAGAGTTTTTGCTACTTCTCCATTACATTAGAAATAACTGTTTACATCCAGGGAGACCACAATGTAGGAAGTATGTGCCTTTCATTGGCCTCTTTTATGCTTTTCTTGACTCTCCAACCCCATTACAAGCAAGAGTAAAATGGTTAGTGGCACATTGAGGGGTGCTGGCAGTGTTCCAGTATAATACATATTATATCTGATTTTTTGCTTTGCCTTCTCCTGTACTGATCTCTGATTTGTTGAGAGTGACCCAAGAACAGGTAGGTACATGCTAGGGGCTGCCAGTATCAGACTGAAGATCCTTGGGCCCAAATAATTCTAAGGGCCCGTCCCCATGGCAGGGTTTTCAGTCAGATTTACAGATGGTTTTCGGATTTGAAAACCATCTGTAAACCGCCTGTCAACCTTTTATATAGACTTAAATAGAAAATCCGTGCAGTAGTTCACACTGCACAGATTGTCTCCTAGACATTTTTACTAATTAGTCTACATTATAATATACACTACACTATAAGCCGTCCACACGGCAGTAACAGAATACTGGTTCTGTCTTAAGAATCCGGCCGGTATTTTGTCGTCTTTTGACGATGGTTTTGGAAGACGGTTATGTCCGCGGTTTGCGGATTCGCCCGTCCCCCCGAACCATTGAAATGCACATCTTCTACCCGAAAACTGGGGGTAGATTGTGCATGTTGAAACTTTTTTGGAACGCTGGCGGTGTAAAATAAACGTCCGGCAGAAAATCCGTTCAGTGTCCCTTAAGGGCTTGTATCATTTCATTAAATGGTTGCAGGAATAAGGGGGACAAAAGAAAAAACAAGCAACTTTGCAAATTTGGTGTCATTAGCAAAGTGTCTTTTTATCCACAGTTTTCCTTATCTTCTGTTTCTGTTTACACTGATATCTAGTGCTGGTCGGATCCCTCCTCCTTGCATTTCACTAGCTGAGAGCTCATTTACATTCTGTTTGGCCCCGGTCGTATTCACAGGAGCTTGCATTCCTGTCTCACTCACTCAGAGTTAAAGGGACCGGCAAAATTTTCACTCTACACAGCCAAAGAAACAGAATAACACTGCAGGGCTTTCCACAATCAGGAAACAGCACAATTGTGTGTCGATCCCTGCCTCTCTGACTCAGAATTAGGGGCCGTAGCAATTTCTCTCTGCACACCCAGCAGAAACACACTGCAGCAGATTCTTCAATCAGAAAACATAACAGTTGTGTCTCGGTGCCTAACTCTCCTGCATAGAAAGGAGATCTGTGCCATTCATAGAAAGCTGGATTCAACTATAAAAAATCTCCAGCTGTGAGAGGAGAAGATATCAGTGCTCAGTCTAGATTGAATGCAGCCTGTGGTATGTATACAGCTCTTACATAATAAGACTGCATAGGAGAGACACAGTGACATGTGGACTTTAGAGAGGGGGTGGGAAGTCTGGGAGCCAGCAAAGAAAAAGTGAAGGGGGGGTGATGTCACCCAGCTGGGAGGGGAAGAATCGCCCATGCATTTCTAGAGTTGAGAAGCTGATAGCAGTATGAATCAGTCGAACTAAAGAAGTGATACATCCCCTTTAAAGTCTATGGAGATGGTTGCTGGTCGGTTTTCAGATGGTTTTCAGATTTGAAAACTGTCTGAAAATCCGACCAAAAACCTTGCCGTGTGGGCGGACCCTAACACTATGTTATGAGGACAACACTTTGGAACATATCAGGGATGTCCCAAGCATCACTAGCTGCAGGCATTCAGGCTGAAAACACAGGATTGTCTTAAAATTATAACTTAAATTAGGCTATGGAAGTATGGTCCATGTATAAGTAAAGCTTTGTTGCTGTAAATTATTTCATGATTAGAGGGGACCTGTGACATCTCTGGATTTGCCTGTTTTAGCAAATATTTTATGAAAGAAAAATTCTGCATTCTCTTATGACTCTGTTGTGCTGTTTCTCTGTTACTCCTCCTAGAAATGTATATCGGCACATACTGATTCTATCAGTGATTGGACAATGTCAGGCTGTGCAGGGACAGAGCCTCACCTGATAACACCCAGCTAAAAGGTTTGTAATTAATTTTTAGGAGTATTAACAGGGGTACAGCACAAAGACAGAGATATAAAAGAAGATGCTCCAGAATTATTAATAATAAGGGCTTGTTCACACAACGTTTTTGTAATCCGTTTTACGGATCCGCAAAACGGATCTGACAATTGTCAGTGTGATTAACATTGCTTTCAATGGCAAATTGATCGCTGTTCTCAAGGGAGATCGGTGATGCGCTATTGAGAGCTCTCCTGCACTGTGCTTTTCGCATCCACTTTAAGAATTGAGATGTCAATTCTTATTGCGGTTTACGCAAGTGAAAGCCCATAGGAGATAATGGAGTCCGCTTTTGGCACCTGTCCAAAAGCGCTCCACACTCCGGGTACATATCAGCTGCACTTTGCATCCTGAAAGCGGATGTGAAAAGCGCAGTTGGCGGCCGGACGGGGCTTCGACGGTGAGCGGATCGGCGGCTGGACAGGTGAGGTGCTGCAGGGGGATGGATGGATTAATGGATGGCTGGGAGAAGGTGAATTACTGCTGCTGGGGGAACTGCTTTGGGAAGGTGATTTGGAGAGAGAAAGAGAGAGAGAGAGAGAGAAAAGGGGAGAGAGAGAGAGAAACAGAAGAGAGAAATCAAGGTGGAAGAGAGAGAGAAAGAGAGAGAGAGATAGAGAGAGAGAGAGAGACAGAGATCATACAATACGGATCCAAAGTCAATGGGAAGTCAATGGGAGAAAATAAGCTGCAATTAGCATCCATAACAGTAAAATGGATAGGTGGAACAACTTAGTGAAGAAAATTTGGCTCTAAGAGTCACAGGAAAAAATTCACAGGCTAAATTAATTCATTCCTTTTAATGTAAAACTGAAAGATGAGGACAGGTTAGCTATAGGAGGTGCAGCAGTAGCAGCTGCTACAGGGCCCCTTTGACACATAAGAAGACACAGGTATTGGAAATAGCACATGGTAACTGGCAGGAGCACCCTATCACTTTTTTTCAGGGCCCAAGAACATGTCATATATGTGGTGGCAGCAAGAACATCCCAACGGGGAACATGGAGGGTCAGCTGGCAGGGTCGTAGTTATAGGAGGGCAGTGGTAGCCAGGGATGCTGTCAGTCATCTATTAACCATTTCAGGGCCCCATGAAGCTAAATCAAATGAGGCCCCCACCCATTAGTACTTTCTATTTTTAACATATCACTGGGCCCCATTCTGATTACGGCCCCTGACATGAGTACTGCCCTATTGGCACCCCTGACATCCATTTTACAGTAGCCAGATGCCAAAACCAGCAAAAATGACCTCATGGACACTCAGAATAAAATTAGCAAGAAGAAATGATTATTTGAAACAAGATTTTTGGGAATAGGACATTGACTATCACTGTCTTTTACAGCAGCATGACCCCAAAAGCAACAAAAATGACCTTTCGGACACTCAATAAAATTAGCAAGAAGAAAGGACTATTTAAAACAAGATTTTTTTGAATACGACAAATAGGATAAATATTAAAAAGGTCAAGATTTGTTCACCAACTCTTATTGAAGAAATGTACTCCAAAGACAGCAAATCAACAGTGTTCTTAAATGCCGATACTTGGCAACAGGCAAATAGGGTTATAAATAGAATTTTTTTCTATGCAATATCGGTGAAATGGGGTCGTATGGAAGAACCCCCACAGCAAATCAAGTGGTCTTAAATGCCTATACTTTGCAATGGGCAAGTAGGATTATAAACAGAATTTTTTTTTCTATGGAATATCTATACAAAACTCCCTAACTCCCCAACTATTGCTGTGTATAAGTCCTTAAGCTGGCTGTCGTCCCCCCCTACCCCTCCGACTAATCTAACTAGCAGCTTTTCCTGTGTTAAATCGCTATTAAATGGTGTTTCTGCCTGCTGGCAAACCAGCAGACACAGGCAGTAGTGTGTTCACTACAGAGACTAAGGTGGAAATGGCATTCAACAGGAAATACAGTGACATACACATAAGACGGTCACGTTTATGACCCCCTCCCCTCTGTGCTCTGCATGATTGGCTGGCCGCTAAAACTGAAGGAAGTAGCTGAAAAAGGCACTGAACACCTGTCCCGAACTCGAACTTTTTACCAAACTTGCGGCAAAAATTCGGCTCGGGTTCAGAAAATACTTAAAGTTCGTGCTGAACTAACCTTTTTTATGAACGGTTCGGCTCAACACTACTTTCCAATATATAAATCATACTTTCTATAGTATTATATGTTATAGGTGGGCACTGTGCGTCCGTCTACATTGCTTCTTTATATGTTGGAAGCATGTAAATAATAATTAATAAATACAATATAGTAATAGTCACTTATATTATTATCATAGACACTCTGTCCCTCTGTTAACACCTCTCAGATAATTCTCATACAGACCATCTTTTCATGACACACAGCTTGAGAGTATACCTTTTACTTACCTCATATAAAGGCAAACAAATATTATCAATCCATTCTAACTGCAATCTAGGAAGCTCATCTTTCCTGTTACGGTCAAAAATGGCCTAAAAAAAAGAAGACAATTAGCTACAAAAAATTCACACTAATAGACTTTATTTCTACTTATACTGTATACTGAACTCAATGGTAAAACTGTATGTATTAAGCCTCCAAACACCACCTAGTGGTGGCTGCAGGCAGCCTGTATTTTATTAATGAACTAAAAGGCTATAGAGCTCTGTATTAAAAAAATGGAGCTTTGACGGCTATAATTTTATATTAACTAACTAATCAGCGCAGCGTGTGTGACCTAAAACTGGCATGGCAATAAAAGGAGGACATTAACTTTATAATTTTGGATAAAAGCCAGTATTCAACAGCAATAGTGAGCAATGCTGACTGGGTAAAATGCACATATCTCATTCCAAGTCAGAACCTAAGTGTTATGCTAAGTTCCGATATCTCCATCAAACGTGCTCACTACCATTAAATTATTTTTGTTTAATCTCAGTATTACTCCTGAGAAATACCTATTCTGAACTGAGGATAAAACCACCATAAGGGCCAGATATCTGCTTTGGAATTATCTTTACTGGAGGTTCAGTTCTTGATTTTCATTGTAGGTGATGTCCCGTATAACAGATAGTATACACTGATCATCACTGACTTTAAATCAGGCATCAGCACCTCAAAAAATGTACAAAAAGATGCAATGTTTTGGTTTTTGGAGATAGTGATGCCTGATATACAGTAAAATGTGTATGGATTATTTTTTAATGGGTGAGGATTAGCCCATTTTTGGTGCTCTGCTACATTCCAAACTAAAGAATATTAGAGGGACCACTGGTGCTGCTTTCAAAATTGCTTTAATCGATTCACCAATCGATAATGACAATAAAATTTTGTGCTTACTATGGTGTAAGTTCCCCTCATGTCAACAGAATAACGTTGACTGGGAAGGCATGGACTACACAAGATCTCTTAAAGAGTCCCGTGGTAGTACTGTATATCTGGCACCATGATGTTAGCCCCAGTTCCTTGTCCTTTACGTTGTGAAGTATGATCACCATGGATATGACTTGTTTTTCCAGCACATCCCACACTCAACCTAATTAAGATATAAAGAATTTGGAGGCCAAATCAACACATTAATTTCTTTCCTATATTCCTCAAACTATTCCTGGACAGTTTTTGCAGTGTGGTAGGACACATTATTTTACTGAAAAAGGCCACTGCCATTAGAAAATATAATTGCATTGAAGGGATGAGTACATAGCAAATGTTTGGCCCTTATTGTGAGTCTACTCTCAGTTCAGAATAAGTCTTTCTCAGGAGTAATCCAGAGATTAAATAAAAACAATTTAATGGTAGTGAACACTTAAAGGGAACCTATCAGGTGGTTTATGCAGCCCTATCTGAGAGCAGGATGTGATAAAGGGAATGAAGCTGAGCTCTCTGGTATATAGGTTTATATAATTGGGAGCAACATGAGTAACAGGCAGAGTAAATTCTGACCCGACTCCTTAAGTGACTGTAGGAGTCCTGCTTACCCCAAGCATATACAGTGATTGACAGTTCCCCTGCATCAGTGTGTGTACAAAGCTAACTGTCAATCACTTTATGTGAGTGGGGTCAGCTGTACTTTCAGCTTCACATCCTGCTCTAAGATAGGGTAACATAAACCACCTGACATGTTTGATGGACACATCAGAATTTACCATAACTCTTATTCATCAAAGAAACATCCATGTGAAAGCCAGTACCCTAGGCTATTCACCAGAACCTTGCCCAGAGCATTACCCTTCCTTCATCAGCTTGCCTTCTTTCCATAGTGCATCCTGGTGCTACCTCTTCCTCTAATAAGTGATCAACACGTACCTAGTCATCCACATGATGCAACAAAAAGATTCCCTTCTTCTGTTGCTGCATGGCTCAGTTGTGAAGTTCACATGCACATTGTAAGGGCCCGTTTACATGGCACAGGTCAAATACCGGTCAGTTTTTGTGCCGTGCACACGGCCGTGGGAGGACGGCTTTTCTCTGCGATGAGCGGAGAAAAGCCCTCCCCCTTCACTTGTTCATATTCCGTCCGAAAACCGGACGGAAGAATGAACATGTAGAATGTTTTTCGGGCGGCCCGCGGGCAGAAAAACCGCCGGGCGGAAAACTCGTGCCATGGGGACTGCTGCACAGGTTTTCCATAGTGGCCCATGTACAAGTTTGAAAAACCGTCTGAAAAACCGGCCGCAAACTGGTGCCGTGGGGACATGCCCTAATTGTTTTCAGCAGTGGTCAAGAGTCAGCATGGGCACTCTGATTGATCTGCTGCTATTTCATAGCCATCAATAATTTTTTCAGCAATTTGTGTTTTTTTCTGTGGACGGTCTAGCCTTTGTTGGCTATGTGCATCAATGAGCCTTCAGTGCCCTGTACCCTTTTGCTGGATCTCCAGTTCTTCTTTGGGCTTCTTTTAATAGGTAGTAATTTTTACTGTTTCCAACACATCAACTTGAAGAACTGACTATTCACTTGCTGCCTAATATGTACCACTCCTCCTTGACAGGTTTCATCGTAACTAGATAATCAGTTAGTGGGTTTATCCGTATGGCTGACTTGCATATATAACTTGATTAGTCTGAGTGTTTGAAAAAATGTATTGGTTCAGGATCTCAAAAAATAATGTTTTCTCTCATGTTGTGATGGACCAAACATTTCTAGTCTTGCCCCTGATTCAGATGTCAAAATGAGTTTATATTTTTTGTCAATGCACTGAAATATCCTCTAGCAAAGTCTTTAGGAGGTACAAGTGCACTCACTGTATTGCACCTGTAACTAGTCCGCCACCGTCTACAGCCAATCACACTTTATAATGACCTTTAAAATGGAACACGTGCTCTGCCTTCATGTCCTTTGCTCTCTGAAGCTACATTAATGTCTAACCTGTGTCAAGATTCAGGAGGGAATGTTTTTTAAAGGGGTTTTCTTACCATGCTGTTTCATTGACTTACAAGCAGTTTGCACTCTGTCTTCTCAGGCTGTGGGTGGTTTTATAGCAGTGATTAGCATATTTAACTTCTAGAGAGCCCTTACTCTGAGAGTGCAGGAGATTGTTATCTATAACAAGATTAGAGATAATCTCTCCTCACTACTCCTCTGCCTCTCCCCTCTCCCAACCCCTACACTGGCTAACCATTGCCCAGCGAATCCAGTTCAAGTTACTAACCATGACCTACAAGACTCTCCATAACCTCTCCCCTCATACATCTATGCCTTAATCTCTAGATACCTTCCCTAATGTAATCTCCACTCCTCACAGGACCTTCTTCTCTGCTCTCATCTTATCAGTTCCTTATACAACCATCTCCAATACTTCTCCCGTGCTTCCCCCATATTCTGGAATTCACTGCCCCAACACATATGACTTTCCTCTACACTCCATCCTCAAAGCAATCTGATAACCCATCTCTTCAGTTTTGCCTATAACTTACAATAACCCCGCTGCCCCTATACACCCCCACAAACATGTCTGCCCCTCACCTTCTGTCTCTTTGCTCTCTCCTTGTAGGCTGTAAGCCTTCACGAGCAGGGTCCTCTCACCATCTGTACCAGTTGTTAGTCACCATTGTACTTGTTTGACATATGCTATATATGTAACTCCCCCACCCCCTTGAATGTACAGCATCCTGGAACTAATAGCGATTTAAAATAAATGAATTAATAATAATGAAGCCATGCTTTTCAGTCCTCACAGCACATGTACCCTTTGTTTAGTGAAGCTAATCTTGTTAGATTTAATTAGTGAGCTCAGTCCTGTCTGTCCATCCTTGGGGTGATGTCACTCCCTACTCTCATCTGCTCTTATCTCATGACTAAAGTAAAATCTATTGACCAATGTATTTAGAAAAAGTCTTTATTTAACTGTCCCTTAATGTTGAAAGCTAATTTTTGTAGTGAGAAAACCCCTTTAATGAGAAACTAAGCACAAGAACAAGGGGGCACAAGCTGAAATAAGTCAGGGGAAAGAGCAAAAGCAATGGCAAGAAATATATTTTTTTTTTTTTTTTAAACAGAGTAGCAGATGTTTGGAAGAAACTTCTGGCCAAAATTTAGGGTGAAAGCACACAGGAGGGATTTGCCGCAGATTCTGGGGTGGATTTTTTGCAGATTTGATACGTGTTTACTACAGATTTTGTTTTACACGAATTTCAATGTGAGAAAGCAAAATCAGCATCAAAGGTTTAGGTGCAGGTTGTAGTGCAAATTTTGTCCTCTCGCATTAAAGTCAACGTAAAAAAAAATCTGCAATAAATCCGCAACAAAATCCAGAGCAAATCAGTCCTGTGTGCATTCAGCCTAAAGTATACACCAAGTTATTCAAGTATTTTTACATTATTATCCATTCTTTCATTTGACGTTCCACATAACTAGCTGAATTTCAGTGGCCCTTAAAGAGGACTGATCTGTAGTCAGTCCTTGTAGATATGAATAGGAGGCTTGTATGCCCTGTTAATGTCCATGGGGCTGAATATGGATAAGATCCCCTAGTAGTTTCTGTGGAAGGATGTTAGGGTCTGCTATTTGTATGTGAAGCGAATACCAATGTTCTTTATAAGGAAAATAAAGCTCTAATGCCTGATAAGAACCTTACAGCTGGAGGTTTACTCTAACTTTGCCTTCTTGCACTGTGATCATTAATTCAAGTTCTGTTACTAAAGCAAACACACATGGGATATTTACTAAGCTTCACACAACACTTACTGAAGGCGTCAGTTTCAGCTCTGAACGTTCTCGGTCTCCTTGCTCAAAGAATTCACTGGTCACTAATTCGGCCACCTAAAAGGACAACAGATCAGATTATAGACCACTCCAATTCAGTATTGTTCTGAACCTTTCCAACACACAATTTCTCACCTAAAACTATTCACAAGTCTTTTATTCTTGTGTAAAAAACCTTCTGCTGTAAATATGCATGGCTGAATCTGATTCCGCCGGCTGCCGCTATTGATGCTAATCAGTATTCTTTGTATTCATTCATATTACCCTCAGGATGTGATGGCCGAGGAAGACATTTGACTGAATGAATGGAAAGCCCTCAAATTTAAAAACTATGCAGAAACTGATTTATCAATGTCAGGATGTGACAGTGCCTGCGGTAGCTCCATAGTGGTGGAATACAAGCTGTCTGAAAGATGGGATGGCTGATAGCTGAAAAGATTACGGCACCCTCTTCGCTTTGCATTCCTCATGGTTTCTCATGAAAGAGTATGGCACTGAGAAAGGAGGGAACGGCAGGGTTCTTTTGCTTTACAAACCTGTGTAAACCAAGATTTCTTCATACACCCAACATCATCAGAGGCAAGTAGTTAGTAGACATATTGCCATACCCATGCCATTTACTTATATGACATATTAGACACTGTAATTTAAGGGGTTGACTACGTTGGACAATCCCATTTTGTTAGATAGGTCTCCCAGCAATCTGTTGTAAACTGTGGGGAAGCACCACAACACATGTGCAGAATATCTGTAGCACCACTGAAATAGAAAAATAAGAATGTACAGATCCCTATTTATAATAAATGGGGTGTCTGTGTAGTGCATGGACATGCTGGGTTCTCCAGAGCAAGAGATCCTCTTTGATATTGGTTTTAGGGTCCTGAATATGGAACTCCCTATAATAGGTAAATGGGTTTTGTAAATTTGACAATCTCTTGTAACAATAAAGACTCCATAAAATGGCAATAGCTTATCTCTCATGATCAGAACATCATGATTCATTACTATTATGATAGCTTTATTGGAACTAATATACTAAAACGGTGTAAATAAAAATATTTCCATCCAAAGATTTTTCTACCATGTGGGGAGAGGTATATTGCCTAACTTGCTCATGTAGTAAATATAGCCCTAATAAAGGAGATCCATTTATAGATGCCAGCATCAAGCATCAACCAATTCAGGTAGTCCTCGGGTTACGACGGTCTCGAGTTACGTCGTTTCATGTTTACAACGCTTTATATGACGTCCTCATTCCGACGCGATTTTCCGTCGTAAGTCGAACTACATGCAACTACGTGCAGCGGAGGAAGAATAGAGTCCAGTACTGTACTGTACACTGTACCCGGTTACACGAGGAAAACGAGTCTCCTGCACGCCATAACACCCTTCATTATGGCTCCCAAACGTAAGCCAGACTTATCTGATACCAGTGCATACTGTGTGTTTATTGATAATTATGTAGGGTACTATGCTATGTTAGAATAGGTGTTTGATAGGCTAAATGTTTGCAGTAGAGTACTGTTATTATGGTACAGTACTGTATGAACGTATGTTCCGACTTACGTCGAAATTCGGTTTACGACGCCGCGTAAGAACGGATCAACGTCGTAAGTCGAGGGCTACCTGTAGTTCTAAAGTTTGGAAAGAAATTTATAATGCGCCACAAATTGGACTATTATCTGAAGAATGGGTCATCCAGTTCTGCTGTATGGGGTTCAGTTTAAAAAGTAACAAAGCAACATCCTCTTTGAAAGCTATAAGACAAAAGTGCTTGATGGTACAAATATGACCCTTTTCTTTTGCTTTTTATTCCGACATAATAAACTCCTCAGTAAAACAAATCACAAATTGTAGTTAAAGGGGTTGTCTCACTACAATGATTTATCTTACTTCAGTCCTGTTTTCTTGGTTTCGCTTTGAATTCAGGGGTGTGTTTACTGGTTTCCACTAGGCTGCTATAGCAACCAGTGCTGGCAGCCTATCAGGAGGGATCAAACAGGTCTGTAGCTATAGCGACCCGAGAAGCTGATGCAGCCCATACAAGAGGGGAATATCTTGGAATAGGTAGGACACTGTTAATGGATGTATATTGCAAAGTGACTTGTTTTTGCAAGCTCCTTAATATAAAAAGCAATCCTTGGAGCGAGACAACCCCTTTAAAAGGAATCCATGCTTTCAATTTACAACTTTGCAGTGTCAAACTGGGCAGGTCTGCAAGTTTCAGCTAATATGGAACTAAATGCATTGACACGCGTTCAGATGACAATAGTAAAAGGGGTGGTCCAGTTATTTTTGTTTTAAATGAATGCTAAATGGGACATACTTACCTCCTGATCTTCTGTGCTGCTGTTCTGTAGCATCCTGGGATTAGTCCCTCTTCACTTCCTGTGTCGCAAACTGTCCCATAGCAGAAACTCATACTCCATTTATTTACTATGGTGTAAATGGAGGAAATCAAGAGGGACTAATCTCAAGATGCTACAGAACAGCAGCAGTGGGGGACAGGGAGGTAAGTATGCATTTTTCTATTTTCTTCCACCCTGGATCCATTTAATGTTAATTATAAAAACGTGGAACATCCATTTAAGGCCAATAACATCTCCTGCAGAACTGCTTCCTACAACATGGACACCCTTTAAATGAGATCTAATACTTACACACATGTTAATGTCCATAACCTAAGCTCTAACACAGTATACAAAGGTTGTGCAGACGTCTTAATGTGTAACATGATGGTAGGGATTAGAGGTGGGCGAATTGATTCTAACGAAGTGGAATTCGTTTAGAATTTCAGGAAAACTTCGGTTCTGAACGAAGTCGAAGTTTGGGGGTTTATTTCGGGTGCAACAGTGTGCTTTTCATTGATAAAATGGTTTGCGAGCACAGGGGCTTACATGGGGCAAAGACTCTGGGGGAAGAAGGGCGTAGCCTGCATGACATGTGCAGAGATGAAGCCAATCAGAGACCGGCGGGATTCTGTGACGTCACGCACTATATAATTTCCGGGCGCGACGCCGGGAGTTTCACACTCCTCTCACTGTACGTCAGGGAAGGTGCTTGCCCGGGCGGCTGCTTGTAATAGCTCTTACTGAAGAGATGATTTTTTTACAGTGATTTTTGGGGGGTGTCTCAGTTTGTCTCAGTAACTGCTTCTCTTAAACTTCTATTTTCTAATTTTGTGGGGTAATTGGATCTGAATTCCAGTGTGGTCCAATGCAGCTGCATATACATTTTAATGCTATCTGTCACAGCACATTGAATATCCAAGGGGGATCTAAGCCATTTTCCCTGTTGTATTCATTTAAAGAAACAGCGTTTTTTACAATACAAATACCACTTCATTTTTGGCTGCTCAATTAAATTTTCGCAATTTACGTCAAGGGGTTATTTAAGCGTTGTGGTGCAGTTGTACTCAGTAAAAGAAAAATTTTTTTTTTTCACCGCCACAGAAGAAATTCTGTAGCATAAAATTCCCTATCCGAGGTTAATTAAACCTGTTGTGCTTTTAATTCAGTTAAAAAACACAGAGTTTTAAAAAGGCACATACAAGTAAATTTTTTCTGCCCATTTGTGGAGCGCAATTTATATTCAAAAGGGGTTACCCAAGCTTCTAGTGGGTTCATTTGGAGTCAAATACAGGGTGTGGGAAATTTATCATATACAGATATCTTCATCAAACAGTGTCTGTACATTTTAGAACAAACGTTTTGTCAGACAGAGAGGGGCAGGTCTTCATCTGCGAGTTTGGGAGGGGCACAAAACATTCCGGCCCAGGTCGCAGCACAGCAAAGGGAAATCGCAGCCAGGGGTCAACTCGGTGAGGGCCCCAAAATGCCCGCTGTCATCTACGGCCGTGTGTTGGGTTTAGCAAAACCCCAATGGTTCTTGATTGGTTGACTAAAGGGCATCCACTTCCTCCCGATGACATTTGACAACCCAGCCAAGAGTCGGTGGGAAGTCAGACACAACCCTTATTGGCATGGCCCGGAGTGGGTTAGCGGCCCTCACCTGTCCTCAACCCGCCTCTGTCCCATCTGGTTTTCCCCCAGCCAGAGATCTACTATGTGGTCTGGGCTCAGCGCCACTATATAGCGAGGATGAAAACCCTTTGAGGAGGGCAGGTCAGCAGCTACTTGGCAGCGAAGAAAAAGGGGCCAGATCCCTGCTTCTTGTAGTAGGCGGCAAAAGTATAGATGTTGAGAGTGGCATGGGAGGTCATGTTGTGAGTGGGTCAGCCTCTGCATACCAATTCCGTTGGATGAGGACAGCAGTGGACGATGAAACACAAATAATGGTGGGATGTACAGACTGCACTTTTGGAGCCGGGTGAGGCAAGGGCTTCATCACGTCAGGAGAAGAGGGTGTCATATTGCGCGTCAGGCATGCGGCGGCAGCCCAGCAAGTGGGTTGTTGTGGCCGTTGAGTCACAGGAAGAGCAGCCATGTGAGGTCGGGAGCCAAGCGGCCACGGGGTAAAAAACCCGCTTCGCGGCCAAGAAAGACGTCACAGGGCTCAGCGAGGCAGCGCGGCAGTAGTCACTCATGCGGAGCGTTGGCGTTAAATCCAATACTCGGCGGTGTGGGCAGTTCTTTGCTAGCACACCGGAGAGCCGAATTTATGGTATATGTAGAAATGTAGGCAGAAAGAGAAGCGTGGCCAGGGAGCTAATGTTGGCACCACGGCCCTGCGTCAACAAATGCAGGTCACCATCCGGTGGGCCTGGGAGAATCGTGGCTCAGATGTGGTTGTCCATCCTGCCGCCGCAGCAACAGCAGCAGCGCCCAGTGGCACGCATGCCATTGCAACCAGTCAAGGCTCCAACCACCTCAGCAAGAATGGAGGGGATTCTGTTTCTCTTTTGACATCATCACCCGGTCCAGATGCTCCTGCTCCTCGTGCAACTCATGGCGCCAGCAGTCGTTCAGCGAGCGATTGCAAAGAGACAACAGTATGCGTCCAACCATACCTAAGGTGCAAAGCTGACCGTGCTCCCTGTCCCAGTGTTGTGCTGCAGTCCCTCACTTTCCAAATGGTGACTCTGCACCGTTCCGAGAACTAATGGCTTCTGCCGAGCTGAGATGGAGAGTTCCCTAACCGTAATTTCTTTTCCAAGAAAAGGCAGTACATCAATTCATAAATATGTAGAACAGAAGGTGGGCCAGTCCTTGAGCTTATCGGTTTAGTTCCAAGGTGCACGGCAAGCGAGCGTACGCTGGAGCTGTAACAACGGTCAGGGCCATACATGTCCTTTACTCCCACTAGGTGAATGTGCTTCTGCCCATGCACACCAAACAACTTGGACAGGAACGCCGCTTTCTCCTCCACGTTGATACAAATGCGGCTTTGCGCCAATGACCCGACTCCTCCCCCTCCTCCACCACCACCACCATCTAGCCAGAACAAGGTACTGCTCCATCATACCACATGTGTATGGGCACGAGCGTTGGTCACGCAGTTCCTACACCTGGCTGCCTCGGCGAACAAAGTCATCACAGGGAGGAACTGCTCCGCGTCAATGCAGCCAACACAATCGAAGTGAGGCTTTCTCCGCGCCACTGCAAATCTGAACATGGAGACGGACAAGGAAGGGAACATGGGTGTCCGGTGCTGCACCAAGGAGGGTATGGTCCATGCCCCCTGGCATGGCGCAGCCGTGTTCAATCTGGTGTGAACAAGGTTCCTGAAGTCTTCCACCGATCTTCAGAAGATTCTGAAAATGGCCAGGTTACGTGCATGCACTTCATCCATTTCCTACAAAGCCAGGAACGACCCTCCTCGAGTTGCAGCGGCAGAACGGCCTCCCCCAACACACTCTGATATGCGATGTTTCACCCGTTGGAATTCAGCCTGCACAATTGTAGGACCGACTGTATATGAACAGGAAAGGCCATAAACGATTTTTTGATGATCCAGGCTGACAGGAGTACTCCCCTGTGTAACTTGGATGTCAGCCATGGCAGCACATGTGTGACACCTGCCGTTTTGTTGAGGCCCATTCGAGTAGTCACGTTATTTGTCAGTCGCAGGACTACGGATGAATAACTCATTCCACTGCCTTCATATCCTGGAACAATGCAGAAAAATCTGTCTGGGCAGGGGACTGGAGACGTGGGCGACAACATCCACGGCCACATGAGGTCCGATGGGGACTGACGATGGAGGAGGATGAGGATACATTGGAGCAGAAGCATGTCTGGTGAAAATGAGTGGATTTTTCTACCCGGTGACAAGAAGGAGGAGCATGAGCAGCTTGCAGGAGGTAAGGAGATAGGAAGACGAGGCAGATTGTACCTCGCAAGCACCATGCAGTATACAGTGGATATGGAGGCAGGGAGCCCCTCGGAGTCACTTGTGCAGATGGTCCCCCTCATGCTGATGTTGCTGGCTGAGATACAGCCGAATAATCAGCATCGGCAAGAGGGATGACTTCTGGCTCACCACCCTATTGGACCCTCGCTACCCGGTCCAAAATGGGATCCTTTTTCCCAGTCTATTGAAGGGAGGACAAACTCAAAATACTATAGAAATCCTCCGTAGTCAGATGGCCGCTGCACTATGTGCGGCATCTGTCCCTCCTACTGACCGGTCTTGACCCGTGGGTTCTTCAGTGCTCACTTACTTAACTGCCGGCGGCTGCAGGGGAAGGTGGGGGTCGGAGCAGTAACCAGCTCCATCAGGCGAGCAACCTAAGTCTGGAGTCACTGATGAGCAGCTTCATTCACCTGCTAGTGAAGAGGGCAGTCCGCCAGTACAGCAGCAGCAGGACCTGTGAGCAGACCCTGAACCAACAGGTTGTGGCCTACATGGACAGCACTCTGCCACCGCCATTAGAAGATCCGCTGGACTACTGGTGCAGCCAACTGGATGTGTGGGGCCCCGCAACTTGCCTGAGATTGCAGTTGGAGAAGCTGTCCCTGCCCGCTAGTAGTGTGGCAATCAGAGCGGGTGTTTCAGTGCGGCGGGGGCCATCGTTACCCCAAGTATTGAACCCCTCTAGTCCACGGGAAATGTGGAACACTGACCTTTGTCAAGATGAATCAGCGGGATCGGCCAGGATTTCCACACACCAATGCATTAGGCATCAGACAACCATCAGCCATGACGCCTCACCCAAACTGTGAGAAATGAGTCTTGGGTTTTAAACTACTGCCTTGATGCCACACATCTACAGACAGTTTCTCATCTGCCACCAACCATCTTTACCAGGGACTGGTATTGCCACCACCTCCACACTCTGTCCATTAGTGCCACTGTCTGACCTCATGCTGCTGTTGTTGCTGGTGCCCAGACATCCACACTGGTGTCATTGTGCCACTCTCTGACCTCATTCTGTTGCCCTTCCACCGAACACCTCCACACTCTGTCATTGTCCACTCTGTGGCCTACTACTGTGTTTTGCCACCTCCAGAATGTCATTGTGCCACTGTCTGACTCATGCAGCAGCACCTCACTCCACTCTCTGTCATTGTTGCCACTCTGTGGCCTAATCCTGTTTTATTGCCACCATCCAGAATGTCATTGTACCACTGTCTGGACCTCATGCAGCTGCTGCCATGACCTCTACACTGTGTCATTTGTGCCACAATCTGTGTCCTACTCTGTTTTTTTATTTGCCACCATCCAGAATGTCCCTTTTGCCACTCTCTGAACTCATGCAGTTTGTCCTGCCACCGTCACCTCCACTCTCTGTCATTGTGCCACTCCGTGGCCTACTCCTGTTTTTGCCACCTCCAAAATGTCATTGTGTCACTCTCTGACCTCATGCTGCTGCCGCCATTACCTCCACTCTCTGTCATTGTGCCACTCTGTGGCCTACGCTCGCAGTTTTTGCCACCTCCAGAAGTGTGGGTCATTGTGGCCACTGTCTGACCTCATGCTGGCTGCCACGGTTCACCTCCACTCACTTGTCAATGTGCCACTCTGTGGCCTACTCCTGTATTGCCACCCTCCAAATGTCATTGTGCCACAGTCTGACCTGATGCAGCTGGCGCCGTCACTCCACTCTCTGTCATTGTGCCACTTCTGTGGCCACTACTCCAGTTTTTGCCACCCTCCAGAATGTCAATGTGCCACTCTCTGACCCTCATGTTGCTCGCCGCCGTCACCTCCACTTCCTCTGTCATTGTCCACCTCTGTGGCCTACTCTATGTTTTTGCCACCTCCAGAATGTCCATTGTGCCACTGTCTTACTCTCATGCTGCTGCCGCCGTCACCTCCACTCTCTTGACATTGTGCCCACTCTTGTGGCCTCCTCTACTGTTTTGCCACCTCCAAAATGTCATTGTGCCCACTGTGTGACCTCATGCTGCTGCTGCTGGATCTAAACACTGTGTCATTATGCCACTGTCTGACCCTCATGCTGCTGCTGTTCTGCTGCCGTGACCTACACACTCTGTCATTGATGCCACGTCTGACCTCAGCTGCTTGCTGTGGCTGCTGCCATGACCTACTGTCACGGTCTGAGCCCACCGTTCCCGTCCTTACGCTGGCGGCCTCTGCTGCGAACGCAGTTGTAACCTATTTTCCCAATCGCAGATCTGTTCCTGTTGCAGAGTTCACTGTGTGCGCTCCTGTAGCCGCTGCTTTACTCACCTGTGATTGCTGTGTGTCTTTCCTCTTGCAGCCATGCTGCTCCCTCCATCTTGGCTGCTCCCTATTCCATGGCTTTCTCCTATAGAGAGCGGCGCCAACATCTTCCCTTCCTTTATTCCCACAGTGTGCAGCGGGGTTGGGCTTCCCTCTGCCTATCCCCTTCCACCTGTGGGTTTATAAGCCTGCTTCTTCCTCACACTCCGCTGCCTGAACCTTGTTGTTGTTGTTTGTTTTTTATGTTGTCTCTTGGTTAGTCTGTATGCGTGGTGGGTTTCTGATCTTGTTTGTTAGCAGATCTCCCGGTGTGCTCATTGTTCTCTTTGTATCCTGTCTGTGTCTTTGTGAGTTTCCTTGCCTTGGTTCCTTCTGTCCCGTGTTCCTGGCACCCTGGCATTGCCGTTGGTTTCTTGCCTGAGTGATAGCATAAGTCCCTCTGCTTATATCTTGTGTTCTTCTGTCTGTCTATTTATTGTTATCCCTTTGACCTTTTGGCTTATCCTCCTGGTTTGGGCATCTGTTTTTTCCTGTCTAAGTTTGTACCTGCACATATTTACTTCTTGTCTGCTTTGTCTCTGTCCCATTCTTGTTGGGTGTCCTAGCATGGCACTTCTGGCCTCTCGTTGGTCCGAACTGCCACTAGCTGGGGACTGCTCTGATGTAGCACCTGGTGGCTGTATGGGGTCCAGCAACCTTACCACAAAGGCTCTGTGAATACTACCCATGCCGAATGGCCACGCGTTGTGTACACCCCCTCGGAGCAAGCCCGGCAGTGGTCCCAGTGGTCCACTACCCGTCACCATTTTACAGTAGGATCAGGCCATGGACTCCGCTGACATTTTTTCCCTCTGTTTTTTTTGGTCCATGTGGCAGGTCTTGTTCTGGCTGTCTCTTTATGTGTGTGGGAAGTGTTTTTTTCTTTTTTGGCAGTCTTTTGGTGTGTTGGGAGCTGCTGGCCACATACCCAGCTTCTGAGTCCCCGTGGCTTACGGTCTCGCCCTGATCCTTCGTGAGTCCCCTTGGCTTACGGTCTCGCCCTGAGCCTTCTGAAAGTCCCGTGCTTTACGGTCTCGCCCTGAGCCTTCTAGTCCCCGTGGCTTACGTCTCGGCCCTGAGCCTTCTGAGGTCCCCGTGGCTTACGGTCCCGCCTGAGCCATCTGAATTCCCCCGTAGGCTTACGGTCCCGCGCTGTAGCCTTCCTGAGTCCCGTGGCTTACAGTCCCGGCGCCTGAGCCTTCTGAGTCCCCCGTGAGTTACGGTCCCAGCCTGAGCCGATTTCTTGTAGTCCCGTGGCTTACCGGTCCCGCCCTGAGCTTCTGAGCCCGTGTTGGCTTACGGCCCGCCACTGAGCCTATCCTGAGTCTCCCCGTGTCTTACTGTTACCCGCCCGAGTCCCTTCTGAGTCCCCGTGGCTTACGGTCCCCGCCATGACTTCTGTGAACCTCTGTGGCTTACTGCCCGCCCTGGGTTCCCCTCCGCAACATTTTGCGGGGGGGGGGGGGGTGGGGGGGGGGGGGGGGGGGGGGGGGGGGGGGGGGGTGGACATTTATCATGGTAGTGTTAATTATTTTTATTTTTTACACAGCGGTCACTTACCGTTGCGTGTAATAAATGACATGCTATTTTACTCAGCAGGTTGGATACGATTACACGTTACACAGTTGTATATTTTGTTTAATGTTTACAGCTTTTACACAATAAAAACATTTTTTATTGAAAAGGAAACACGTTTTTGCATCACCGCAGTCTGAAGAGCCATAACTTTTATATTTTTCTGTTTATGGATGCTGTATAGGGACCTTTTTTTGCGGGATGAGTTGACGTTTTTATTGGTAATATTTTTGGAGGGGACAAGACTTTAAGATCGCTTTAAATCTGTTTTTTTGGAGGTAGGGTGAAGAAAATACTGGCAATCCTAGCATTGTTTTTATTATCTTTTATTTTAATAGCGTTCGACCGAGCAGTTTCCGTGACAAGTTAGTTTACGCTCTGTGGGTTGAGACGATTACGTTATCCCAATTTAGTTAGTTTTTTTTAATTGAAAGCACAAAATTTTTTTGAAAAAAAAGTGTAATTATTGTGTAAAACAATATTTATGCATCGCTAAATTCGTAAATAGCCCAGAACTTTTTAATTTTTCCGAAATAACAAGCTGTGTAAAGACTTTTTTTTGCGGGGATGAACTGACGTAATAAATTGGCAACACTTTTGATGTTGAAATGAGTTGTTTGATTACTTTTTACTTCCATTTTATGTGCTGCAGGATGAACAAAAATCGCTATTCCTGTGACTGTTTTTTGGGGGTTTTTTATGCGTTCACCGTAACGGGATAATTAACATTACAGAATTATAGGGTTGGTCGCTACGCACGCGGCGATATCCAAATATGGTAATTTATATTATTTTTGAGTCTTTTTTTAGGGCTTTGCGTTTTTGTAAAAGGGAAAAGGTCGATGTCGTTGTTTTATTTTATTTTTGTGTTTTGTGTTTTATCTTTTTTTTACACTTCTTTTTACTTTTTTCATACTTTTACACTTTCCCCAGGGGGAATGCATGAACGATCGTTTATATTCACTTCATCAATAGGAAATCAGAGCATACAGCTTATAGCTGTAATCCTGCTCCAGGCAACAAGTGCCTGTCACGCTCCCACAATGCATTGTGGCATCCGTGAACGCACCCATAATCAACCCGTATGCTGTCCATTCAGCGTCGGTGCTTCTGGTAGGAAGACCGGTACCGGCGTTCAGGCGCCGGTAACTCTTTGGTCGCCGTGATCACGGGCGGCAGGAGCGTCACACGCCTAGCCAGCCCCAGCCCGCGATGTCGCGACCACGATGTCCGACATCGGGGGTGTTAATCCCCACGCGGCCGGAGCAAACTCCGGCCGTTGGGGGATAGCGGTCATGATGCCAGCGTAAATATACCGCTGGTCCATGCCGCATCTTGTCGCGCAGCTCCGCTTGTGAGCGCGCAAGATCAGCTTTACTGAACACATACGGCGATTGCGAACCCCTACCCGACATTGCCGTATGAGTACGACAAATGTCGGTAAGGGGTTAAGTTCCAGTTAAGTTCATGCCTAAACTCTTTGCTCATGATATAGAATGTCTCAAGCGAATTTTCTGAATATGATGTTACATTACTTTGCCTGAAATGTGGTGTTAGATATGGTACGTGCTACCTAAGGATTAACTATAGTTTCATATCCCTTTTCCTGTATTCTGGGTTTTCTGGAAGATGTTTAATTGTCAGAACATGTAAAGATGGCAAAAGTTAGATTACTGCACATGACCTGAAGATGAATAGCATATCTTTGTATGTCTAAAAAGTAAAAAACCATACATGAATTTATAGCACAGTTATAATTGGATGCCTAATATGTTGAGACCATGACCAGTTTGAGAAATTATGGCATCTTTGCCTTGACACTATTGACTTGACCCCTTCATCACTCAGCAGAAGCAAGGCATTTCAAGGCAGTCTTCAAACTTGTTCTCCAACCACAAGCTTATAATGCATGTTATAATTTCTGTATGTATTGAACAATGTTTTAGTGTGAAACTTTTGTTCTGTTCCTAAACATGAACTATAGCTGAAACAAACTCTCTTTTTCACTGAATTCTTTCAAAATTGCATTTTTTTTAGTTAAGATGATGGAAGAGATACATAAGCTTTTCTATTTGTTTTTGTAGTGATTGATATTTGTTATAATCTCGCTCAGTACAGCAGGATGTTAACTGTTAGTTTTAGCTATTAGTTAATACACAGAGAAACCTTTGCACCATAAACGCATAGCTGCATTATTATTGTTAGTATTATTATTATTATTATTATTATTATTAGTATTAGTATTAGTATTATTATTATTATTACTATGTTGATGTTTGAGTCATAACCTTTTGTGTGATCAATTGTAGATTTTAGGCTTTGCATTTTTTGCCACATGGAACTGGAAGTATTAAATATATACATCTCACATCCGCCCTGTCGCCTTAGCCCTGACATGACACCTCGGACCCGGGAACACCGCAGGAGCCCCTCCAGGGACCGTCCGGGCCGGGTGCCGTGACTAGCGGCTAGGTCACGTGCTGCCCGGTCTGGGAGGAATCCGCAGAGGCGACCGGGTCCTGCAGCGCACAGCAGGACCCCTGATAGTGATGATGGGCATTCTGCTGGGGTGCTTTCCTCGGTGGTATCCCTGGTGATGGCAGTCCCATCTTCCGATGTTCCGGTCGGGGGAGCTGCCAGCCGTCGCGGTCGGAGTGCAACGCGGTCGCCGGGAGAGTCGGAGGCCTGTGTCGGGTCCTTGAGCAGACAGCATTCCGCTGGTCTTGTCATCTCTACTTCATCGGTGGCAGTGGACATTACCCCTGGGGGCATCCCACCGCAGGGTTCGTCGTCGCGGAGAGGATCGGTGGCTTCAGGCAGGAGCGGTGGACCCTCCCCCGACGATGTCTCCCGGGTGTCCGGTGGAGGCGGTCTGGGTGCGGAGGTTCTTCAGGGATCCGTGGATGCGATCACAGGCAGGATCACAGCACCTGTGCAGTCTGGTGAGTTTGGTTCTATGTTGTGTCCGTCTTTTTTGCCTACATCTCATGTGTCGGGGGTAGGTGCAGGTCAGGAAGGGTCCGGTCCCATAGGGGCGGGAGTTGGGGTAGCGGGTTGGCAGGAGCTGGTAGGGGGTATGCAGGATTGGTTGGCCCGTTTCCCACTTCGGGGTCAGCCGGGGGGCCGGTGGTTCCGGCGGCGGCCTGGGTGCCTTCAATGGCGATTGGTTTGGGGATCGGAGCTGGGTTGGCTGGGGGCGTGCAGGCGGCGGTATCGGCGCAGGGGCGCAACATGGGCGTGACGGTATTGGTCCAAACAGAGAAGGATCGGGGGGATTCCGTGCGGTTGGACGATAGAGCAAAAGGGGAGGTGTATGTATGCTTCGAGGGTCCGTTAGGGACGCATTTGAAGAAGGAGGTCCGGGACAAGATTTGGCAGGATGAATATGTGGAGATATTTTCATTGCTGCCACTGGAAAAATTTTATTTGGACAAGGGTCAGAGGGACGAGAGCAAGAAGGAGGAGGAGGAAAAGCGTTGGTGGCGATTGATTCCCCAAACGTTTGCAAATTGGTTACAGGTGTTTGCTATTTTGGCGAGCGTCATCGGTGAGAAGGCACAGGAGAACTGCTCTGGCCTTTTCTGTTATTTAGATTCCATTGGGGAGGCCCATAGGGTCTATGGCGGGCAGGCGTGGTTGAGGTACGAGGAACAATTTCGTCAAAGGAAGGCAATCCACCCGTCAATACGGTGGGACCAGAAGGACATTGGCCTCTGGCTAAGGGTGATGCCCCAACTCGGTACGGGCAGTCCTTTCATGCGGGGGGCGGCGGGGCTGTCCAGTGGGATGGGAGCAGTTCGTTCGGGGCAGGAGGAGGGAATAAGGTGGGGATTTGCTGGCTGTTCAATGATGGACAGTGTCGGTTTGGGAGCAATTGTAAATTTAAACACAGTTGCTCGGTGTGCAGTGTCGGCTCTCATGGACCCTCAAGATGCCTGTGAAAAGGAAAGGGGAAGGGCCCTAACAATCCGCAGGGGGGTGACGCCAGTGAAGGTGGCCGCGATGGAGGAGTATCTAAACAGATTTCCTGATCAGGGAGAGGCGCAGTTTTTGAGGGAAGGTTTTCGGATCCCTGCTCCAGGGCATGAGGTCCCTTTCACCACCAAAAATTTGCGGTCAGCTTTGGTTCATCCGACAGTGGTAACTGAGAAGTTAGAACGAGAAGTGGCGCTAGGTAGGATGGCGGGGCCATTCTCGGCTCTTCTGTTGCCGGACTTAATTGTTTCACTCCTAGGGGTGGTGGCGAAGAAGGAGCCGAACAAATTTCGGCTGATTCATCACCTGTCCTTTCCTAGTGGTCGTTCGGTCAATGATGGGATTGACCCGGATCTTTGTTCGGTGGAATACACCTCTTTTGATGAAGCGGATTGGTGGGTTTGGAGTTACGGAGGGGGGTTTATGGCAAAAACCGACATTGAGTCGGCGTTTCGTTTGCTACCGGTTCACTCGGACAGTGTTCCGTTGCTGGGTTGTTTTTGGGACGGGGGGTTTTATGTGGATCGGTGTCTGCCAATGGGCTGTTCGATCTCCTGTTCGTATTTCGAGGAGTTTAGTTCATTTTTGGAGTGGGTGGTGCTTGATGTTTCCGCCGTTTTGTCAGTGATCCATTATTTGGATGACTTCTTGTTTGTTGGGCCGGCAGAGTCGCGGATTTGTTCAGTGGCATTGGGGGCCATGCAGTGGGTCACCGACAGGTTCGGGGTGCCGTTGGCGCCAGACAAGACGGTTGGCCCAGCTACGTGCCTCAGTTTTTTGGGGATTTGTATCGATTCCATTGCTATGGAGTGTCGTTTGCCGGAAGATAAGTTGGCGGACCTGAGGGCCGAGGTAGCCAGGTCCCTGCTCCTTAAGAAGTTGCCGTTACGAGAGTTGCAGTCTTTATTAGGGAAGTTGAACTTTGCTTGTAGAATTATCCCGATGGGTCGAGTGTTTTGCAGAAGGTTGGCAGCAGCTACGTCCGGGGTCCAAGCTCCACATCACTTCATACGCCTTTCAAAGGAGTTGAAGGAGGATTTGAGGGTATGGGAGGCCTTTTTGTCGGAAAATAGAAAATCGAAAGGTGCGTTTTCATTGTGACAACCTCGGTGTGGTGCAAGCCATTAACTCGTAGTCGGCGTCATCCGCGCCGGTGGTTCGTTTGCTTAGGAGACTCGTGTTGCGGTGTTTGGAATTGAATGCTTGGGTGGCGGCGGTTCATGTTCCCGGGATTCAAAATGACATTGCGGATTCCTTGTCTCGTTTGCAGTGGGATCGCTTTCGGGACTTGGCTCCGGACGCGGCGGAAAGCGGATTAACTTGCCCCCCGGATTTTTGGAATGTGGTCTGACCTCCGCAGACAGGTTGTTTAGGGCATCGCTAGCGGCCGGTACCTGGAGGGCGTATCAGGCCTCTTGGGAGGTGTGGGAGACAGGGTTGGGGGGCCTCGGGGCGGTTGGTGGTCCGGTTGGACACGCTGATGGTCTGTTCTGTTTTTTGGGTCATGTTCGTGAAGAGGGTTGGTCGGTTTGCAGGGTCTGAGGTTTTGTATCGGCCTTGGCATTCGGTTTTCGTTGGCGGGGTTTGAGGGATGTTATGAAGGATTTTCTCATGACGCAAGCGTTGAGGGGGTACCGGAGGGGGTGGTCGATGGCTGATAGTAGGCGCCCGGTAATTTTTCGTTTGCTGGAATTGATTGGGGGCTTGCTGCCTTCGGTGTGTTCCTCTGCATTTGAGGTGTCCCTGTTCCGGCTGGCCTTTTCGCTGGCCTTTTTTGGGGCCTTGCATATCAATGAGCTGGTATGCCCGTCTAGGGCAGTGGTGGGTGGCTTGTTGGATAGGGATGTGTGGACGGTTGAGGGGGGTTTGGAGTTTTGGATCAGGAGATCAAAAACTGACCAGACGGGGAGGGGACGGAGGGTCCGGCTGGGTGCGGTCCAGGGCTCGTTGATGTGTCCCCTTAGATGTTATATGGCTTACAAAGTGGAGGGGTCGTTGGAGGTAGGTGACCCGCTGTTGAGACACGCGGATGGGTCATTTTTGTCCCGGTTCCAGTTTACGGCAGTTTTGAGGCACTGTGTGGGGGCGCTGGGTCTGGACCCGTCGGAATTTGCTTCGCATTCTTTTAGGATTGGGGCAGCAACGGGGGCTGGGGGCTGGGGCCGGAGGAGGTGAGACGGATCGGGAGATGGGACTCGGAGAGGTTTCGGTTATATATCCGTCCACACCTGGTTGGATCAGTGGCGTGTGTTTTCGGTAGGCCGGGGGTGTGGCCCGGGGGGGGGGGATACCTGGGGCGGAGGGGACATGGTACACAGCACCGTTTTTTTTCTTCTTGGGGGTTATTTATGGTTGTTGTTATTCGGGTGTTTTTTGTTATGTTTTGTTTTTTTTTTTTAGCTCCCGGTGGCTGCTTGGTGTGGAATTTTGGCCACTTGTTCGTGCACTAGGGAGCAGAGCGAGCAGCTTTGCGGGAGAGCGGTCTGCAGATGGGAGTGTCTCACAGCTTGGCGGTGATTCGGTGGTTGCGGATCCGAGGGTTGAGGTAGCGGAATGTCCTGCCGGAGTTTGGCAGATGTGCAAGCTAGGATCGTCCTCCGGATTGTGGAGTGGTGCATGCAGGAGGTAACGATTTGGGGTTTATCCCGGTGCGTTAGTTGATTCGGGACATCTGTTTCGATTTGCTGCGGTTGTGGGTGATGTATCCGGGTTTAATCACTGTGTGGTCGGATATGGTTCCTCGGAGGTGTTGGCGCAACGCGCGGTCGTTGGTGGGTGTTAATAGGGCTCGCATAACGCTTAATAGGGCGGTTGCCGCCTTCGTGGTGCGGAATGGTGGCCTGTTCGTGCGCCATCGGGATTTGGAGCTGGGGGAAGGAGATTTTTGGAAGGGGGGACGGGGTTCACCCGAACGCCGTCAGATTGGATTTGTGGTCCCTTGGCATTCTGGACGGTATAGAACGGGCTTTGGGGCTGTGCGGCGCGTCGCATGCTTGAGGGGTCATTCATGCTCGCGGTGGTGGGATAGGGTCCTTGCAGTTTGTGGAAATCGGTGGGGGAGGCAGATAGAATCTGGTCTCCCCTTGTTTGGTGGCCCTTTGAGGAATGGTCTGGCGAAGGTGGGGGCTCTGCAGGGCGGTGTCCTTGAGAGCTGGTGGAGAGTGGTAGCCACCTGAGGTGGCATTTGGTGCCCTTGAGTCGGGGGTGACGGCTGAGGGCAAGGTAAAGGAGATCGGAACATCGGGCTTTCCGCCAGACCTAAGTTAGCTCCAAGGACCTCAGCCCCATGGTTACGGATAAAGTTTTGGAGTATCCGTTGGGTTTTGATGGGACAGAGGTATGCGGGTGCATACCTACAGTTGGATTATGTTTTGTATATTTGTATTTATGTTAATAAAACAGCCGCTGTGGCCATTTCATCCAACCCTTGTCTCTATGTCCTTTTTCGAGGTTGGGCGAAAGAATTGGCGCAGTGGGGTGGTAACAGGTCCGTTGGTTGGAGGAAGAGGGGGTGGAGGGAGAGAGGCGCTGCATGGGATCAAGCAGCTAGAATCCTTTATCAGACAAGATTGGAACAAACACTTCCCAGATGTTTACAGTATTTTTTTTCAAATGAAATTGAAAAATGTATAGCGTTTAACTCCTGGGGAGACATATATGATAATAGATGGAGCAAAGTGAATTTTCACATCTGGTTTTTAGTGTAAAATGCACATGAATATATGAAAGTGGTTTTTGTGCACTCATAAATGGCATCTAAAGTTCGACATGCCTCGTCTGTGTGTTTTGCGCTTTATGGAACTTTGGCGTATTACTAATGCACCTAACATGTGTATAGGCCATAGATAAGCTACAAATAAAAGAAAAGTCATTATAATAGAATGTCAGTGTGTTGTGGGCTTTGCCTTTGTACAATAAAGGGTAAGAGTTAAAAAAATAATTTCAACACTGATTCCCCATCTAATTTTATGCACATTTCCAAAAACAGGAGGGGACAGCTAAAACAATTGACATTTTATTCTCTCCCGCGCTTTCTTACGATCGTTTGTATGCGCCGGGGACGTGGTAATCAATGCCCTGGGGAAGCTATGAATTACCTAATTGCGGGGCATTTTCCGTATAAAAAATGCAATATGCGCTAAATCCATCCCCAAAAAATACATGGCAAAATAAGATGTAAAACATACCCTACCTAAGTAGTAATTTTGTTTTAAATTTAATTTTAAATATATTTAAAAGGGATTTTTTTAATCCCTTGTAACACAGTATGGTGTACATTGAGAAAAATAATGGACATTTTTTCCAAAAAAGCAAAATGCTCCCACTTTGACTCCTCAGACTCAAGCATACCACCTTGAAATAGGTCTGCCTAGTAATGCACAGATCCGCATTCATATATGTGTCTAATAGTTTGAATGTGGTGCAACACGCCTCCAGAACGCCTCGACATGTTTGCCGTATTAAAAGTGTGAGATCTATAGAACAATGTGTCAAACATGTTTATTTGATGCTCCAAACATTGCACACCGCTCACTTTGGTGCCTTTTACACCAGAAAAGGGTGAAAAACCCTTTCATAAATGTCTCCCCTGATGTTTTTGTATGTCTTGTTGTGAATAAAATTTGGTTATAATTTTCAAATAATTGCATTCTTGTTCTCTTTATATTTTACACAGTGCCCAAACTTTTTTGGAATTGAGGTTGTACATTTTTATAGTGGTTAAAAAAAGAAATATTTCTGTCATTGTTTTATTTCAATAATATTTTAAAGTTGACTTTTGATCTATTCAAAAATCAGCTTATAAGATAGTTTAAAAGAAGAGAGAAAGGAGACAGAGCTATCAAGCTGCATTTAAACTATTTCCCTGGGAGTGAGATAGAATAGCTTTCTCTGTATGTGAAAACACACAGGACCAAATGTATGAAAACTGCCTAGATCTAAAACTCACTTTTTTTGCCCTGCAACAATCAGAGCGCCCTTTATTTCATATGGTGCTTGGAAAATTTAAAAAAGGGGGCTCTGAAATTTTTTATATGGGCAAAATTGGAATTTTATAATAGCAATTTTTTTACATGTGGCCCACAGTGTTAATTAATATTAATATAATTAGTAATGAGTGTATTAGAAGAGTGAAGAAATCAGGCGATACCTTTTAGAGGCTAACTGGTTATTATGATAAGCTTTTTGAGAAATCTAGCTCCTTCTTCAGACATGGTGTTACACAAGATGAAAATTTAAGATTTTTTACACAAAAGCATGAACCTTCAAAAAGGAAACTTAGAATTTTTAAAAATAACAAAATGAAAATATAAGCCCGACAAGCTTTTTCAACGGCCAAGAAATCAACAATCTGGAAAAATTTGTGGGGGCAGACGAGGGGGGCCTAATTTTCGCTTATCCGCAAACCATTTGGTGTAATTTGTGGCTTCACAGTTCACCTAGTTTCATAATGCTGGCATGAATATTTAGCCATTTTTGCAGAATTTGAAATTTTTGCATTAATTTAAATTCCCATTCCTTTCTCTCCCTCTGCATCTTAAAATGTCCCATTAAAACCATAATCTTCAAATCTTCAATACAATGGTCATCTCCGGAGAAATGTGCGGCCACTGGGAGATCTGTTCTATTGTTGTTAATGGTATTAATGTAGCAGATTATTTCTCTCTTCACATGGAATTTATCTGCACCTTGCTGTTTTGTTGAGCACCACCTTCATATAAATTTTTGTTGTAGCATCCCATGTTGTGCCATTTAATGGTCATCGTAGGACTGAATAAGTGCTGATCTAAACCTTCTATATTGTGACAGCTGAGAAGAGACCTTCACAATATTAAGGTGGCTTTAATGTAATGGCATATTGGTTTATAATACCATTCATTTTTTTTAAAAAAATTGAGTATTTGTGAGGACACTGTATCCAAAGTACAGTAAATATGAAAGTTTAGATTCAAAAAGAGCAGACATTAAAATAGGGAAATCATCAAATTCAATTTGATAGTACATTAAGGCAAGATTAAATCTTCCATCACGGTTCACGACTTGCTATGAAATTCAGACACACTTTATGCTTCTTTGAAGTAATTGACTCCAGACCTATGGACTCTTCACACCATACACCTAATTAAATGTCATTACATTTGAAACCTCTTCATTTGATACAATTCCTTTTACTTAGTACTGCTCTATATCTTTATCTTTGAAGAACTATCAAAGTGTCCTTGTACAGTTCATATAAATTTTATGTACTTTGGCAAATGAGTTTTTAAAACTTATCTAACATTACTTTCACATGGTAGCATTTTGGTCAGCATTTTGCATCTTTATTTTTAAGCCAACACCAAGAGTGTAACCTACACACAGAAAAACTATAATGGGGAAAGATTTGTAGGGTATTCATATTTTGGAACCACTCCTGGATTTGGATTATAAATGCAGATGCAAAGTAAAGTAGTGAGCAAATGTACTGCCAAGTGAAGGTTGTCATGACAATATGTTTAGAGTTGTCACCTTTTTTTCCCAATGAACTGCTTGTAATGAATAATTGTATTCAGTTTAGTTTCTCCTTGCATATTTATACAGTTGTGCTCAGAAGTTTACATACCCCGGTAGAATTTTTGCTTTCTTCGCCTTTTTCAGAGAGTAGGAGTGATAACACAAAACCTTTTTTTCCGCTCATGGTCAGTGGTTGGTTGAAGCCATTTATTGTCAAACTACTGTGTTTTCTCATTTTAAATCATAATGACAACCAAACACATCCAAATGACCCTGATCAAAAGTTTACATACCCTGGTGATTTTAGCCTGATAACATGCACAGAAGTTGACACAAATGTGTTTAAATTGCTACAGTAACATTGTCACCTGTGTCTTGTTTGCTTGTAATCAGTGTGTGTGCATAAAAGCTGAGTGAGTTTCTGGGATCCAGACAGACTCTTGCATCTTTCATCCAGCCACTGATGGTTCTGGATTGTGAGTCATGGGAAAAGCAAAAAAAATTGTCAACGGATCTCCGGGAAAAGGTAGTTGAACTGTAAAAAACAGGAAAAGGGGTAAAAAAATATCCAAGTTTTCACATCAAGGGGGGGTACAGTGGCCCTGACTGGAACCCAAACCCATGTCCCTGCCTTAAAGACCCCTGCCCCCAGACTGCAGACCCCAAAATGGGCCCACAAACCCTGCGCGGCTAAAAGTGGGGGGGCCCTTTAGGGGGTAAAATAGTCCCCGACAGTTTCCCGGGGCAATACCAAAACGGGAACGCCAAAGCCCCAAACAAACCAGAGGGATAAAAAGTTTAAAAAAGCCCAGGGGGCAAACAACAAGTAAACAAACCAATACAAATCAAGGAAACAAGGGAGTTTAGGAAATTTCACAGGCGCAGCACTCAGCAAACAGGGAAAATTTAAAAAGTGTTCCCGTATAAACCCGCCCCTGTAGTGATTGGAGCGGCCTCAGGGCCCCCCCATTTGGGTGATGCGACAGGCGCCCCCTTTCCCGGAAAGGGTGGGGATCTGTCCCAACAGGCGCCCGCAGCAATGTATCAGGGGGGGGTTTTTCAAATCAAACTGCTGCAGCCTGTTGATCCCTGCAGCCTGAATGCAAACCCACCCCTGACAGTACTTCCCCTTTTTTGGGAGGACCCCCGGACCCTTTTCCCCGGTTTTGGGGTTTTTCCCGGGTAAGACCATGGGAAATTTTCCCTCCCCCAGGTCATCAGCATTTGGGTGGATTTTCCCCCAGAACCCCTGATCTCTTTCCCCGGGGTCATACCCCCTTTCCCAAAAAACCATACTTTCAGTGACCTTTTGGGCCCCTTTCTAGAATCCAAAAACGGGGGACCCTTTATATTCTAACTCCCCCTCTTTTAAGCGAACTGGAGGGAAAGGGGGTCTAGGGGGCGGAAATCACAGGGTTTAATATACCTCTTTTAAAATGGGAAAGAAAGGGAAAACATTTGGGATAACCCTAGAGAAGAGGGTAATTTCAGGCCCATAGGCCCCCCCAACCCGGGGGAAGCACCTCCCCGCCCCCTATGGAACCCCAAAAAATCCGGCCCGGGGCGAGGGTTTCCCCAAGGGGAAATTTTAAAACGCAATTTCGGGGGAAAACCATACTTACCCCCCAAACCGGGAAACCCCCTAAAACAAAGACGCCGCTAACCCGAATTTTTTTTCGGGTGTTCTGGTATGAACCAATTCTTTTGAACTTTGGGGCCCCAGACGTTGCACAGATCTTTAATGATAACATCCACCCCCCAAGGGATCAGACAAACCCCGGAAAATGATGCATGCCCAGGATGAAAACCTAATTACAGTAAAAAGGTAGGTCCCCGACGAGCTACAAACCTATTTTAATGGCAAAATTTAATAAATTTAAAAGTAAATTTTAAACCCCTCTAAACCCGCTGAAACAAATTTCATAACAAACCCAGTTTTTTTGTGTTAAAACCCCCTTTTAAATTTCCCTCTCTGTCCCGCCCCTTAGTTTTCTGGGGGGAAGGCAAAAAAGGAAAAGGGGGATACCCAGACCCCTTTCAAAAGGGCCCCCCAAAAACGAGAAAGAACTGAAACCCCTTGTCCGAAACGAAAAATTTTTGGGGAACCCCTTAAGCTTGGAAAAATTTTTTACAAAATTTTTGCAGTTTTTGGGAGACGGGAACCCCCTTAACGGGAAAAAGATGGCACATTTTTCTGAAACGATTTCCCCTAAACCCCCCAAATTTAAATTTTTTTGGGCCCCCTGAAAGGAGGGAAAGGTCCCGTCCTAAAATCCATGGAGATAAGGGTCCATGGATGTTCAGGTATAGGTGGGGGCAAATTTTCCCCAGGGGGACGATTTTTTGGGAACCTTTTTCCGGAGCCCAGACTTCACAAAAGCCACATAGGCCCAACAACCGAGGCAAAAGACGGCCACCCCTAATTAAAGAGAAATAAGCTTTTTTGTTTCCAGACAATCCAATGCCCCGACAAACAGAATACCTTTTTAAATAGGAAAAGTTTGCAGGGCTCATAACCTGGTAGGGGCCCTAATCTCATGGCTAAAAACAGGGGAAAAAGCTGAGGGCAACTGTTTTCCTTGGGGGAATATAGGTGCCGGACCCCCCTGAGATTTCGTGGCTTTGGGCCCCAGGGAAGGGTTTTTAGACAGAGCACACCTTTACATTTTTCAAACCCGGTCTTTTAAGTAACAAAAAAAAGTTAAAATTTCGTAAAAAATAAAGCGCCTGACGGGATTTAAAACCTTTTTAGCCCCCCTCTAAAAGGGGGAAAAAATTTTTATAACAGTAAAGGAAACCTTTAAACCCGTTTTCCTGGGCCCCCCTCGAGGAAAAGGGGCCCCTTCCCCCCGAAGGCCCCCTTAATTTGCCAAAAAAAAAAAAAACCAAACCCCCTTCCCAACATCATAAATTCCTTTCAAACTGAGGGGAAAAAGTACGTGAAAAAGAAGGATAAGGGCGAAGGTTAACACTTTTGCGGGCCCCTGAGACAAGAAACCGGGGCCCCCGCGCCATATTCGGGAACAACAACCTCAAAAGGGCCCAAAGGGGTTTTTCTTGATCACTTTAATCAACACAGAGCTAAAAACAAAACACTGCTTAAGTTTCCCAAAAACAAACAAAGGCCTCAGGTTGCCAATTACTTTAACTTCCCCCCCCTTTCTTTCTCATGTCATCAGAGGGCCCAAAAATAAAAAAGAAAAAAAAGACGAAAAAATTTTCGATAGTAGTTCGCAAACCCTAGGGCCCCCTGTAGGGCCTTCAGAGATGAAGGCGGCCCCAAACAAAATGGCCTGAAATTTTTCCGGGGTCCATCCCAAAAAGAGTTAGGAAAATCAGGATGAAAAACCCAAAAAAAGGTACCCCTGCCCCACCAAAAAACACACTTTTCAAGCTTGACCAAAAAAAACTAAAATTTTTCCCTTTAAGGGTTTGCAATACCGTCGTACGTTTTTAACGGGGGACGACCCAAATCTTCCGAAAGATTTAAAAAAGTCATCCAGGTAAACGACCCCTTCCCAAAAACCGATAAATTCACCGGGAAAACCCTTTATTTAAACCCGGTTTTTGGAAAAACCGGGGGGCGCAAAACACAACCCCAACGGGAATTTAAACCAGATACTTTAAAAAGGCCTTCCCGGGGTGTTGAACGCGGGTTTTTCCCCTCATCCCCCTTTTTGGGTACGGATGAAAAGGGTTTTAGGCCCCCTCTAAAGGTTTCCAAATTGGAAAAAACCCTTTTTCTCCCTGGGAAATTTTGGTTTTTAAAAGATCAGGGAACAAAAGGGGAATGGGTTTTTGGGTTTTTTAAAACCGTTTTTTTAAAAATTTATTTCCCCCGGTAAACAAAAAATGGACGGGGGGCCCCCATCCTTTTTTCTTTACAAAAAAAACCCTGCACCCCTGGGGGACCACCGAAAGGCCCCATATGGCCCTTCTTAAGCTTTTTTGGGAATATTTTTTCATTGCATCTCTCTTGGGCCAGACCCCCTTAAAATATCCTCCCCTTGGGGAAACCCAAATCCGGGCACTAGGTCAATGGCACAGTCGTAAGAACTATGGGGGGTAGTTATCCCGACGTTTCTTTAAAAAAATACTCAGGGAAAGTCACGGATAAAAAAAAGAAAACCCGCTCCAAAACCCCAGTATTGCCCAGTATTGGGAGGGGGACATCTTTTAACACACCGTTTTTCCCCCTTACAATTCCCCTGAATTCCAGTCAAACACTGGGGTTTTGGTTTTTTGAACCAGGGGATCCCAACACCCCATCAAATGGGCAGCCCCCTCCAAATTTAAAAAGAATACACTTTTCAGTATGTAGGGTCCTTAAACCAAACCCTTTTCCACCAAAGGGTTTCAAAAGTTTGGGTTCGCCCCAACAATTTTAGTGGGGTCAATAGGCCCCAACCCCTAAGAAATAGATAGCGGGCTCCAAGGGAGCCTAGACGTTTTTACGAAAGACGCAACAACCAAAAATTTTAAAACTTTCCCGAATCTACAAACGCACTCCCCCCAAAAAACCAAAAGCGACAAGTATTTAAATCTTAAAAATGGTACAGCAATTTTTTGGGTATGAAAAGGAAATACCCGCTTGCCTGGTATCTTCCTCAAACCCCCTAGGCCGGGCGTTTTTTCTGGCCTTGGGCTTTTTTTTTTGGGGGCACCCCCCGAATTTTCCGGGGGGGGGGGGGGGTTTGGGGGGGGGGGTTATTCCCCCTTCGCCACAGTTAAAAAACATAACCCCTTGGGGGCGCCCAGAAGTCCCATTTGGGCACTTTTCAGCCCCTTTCCCCGGGAAACACCCCTAAAATTTCATGGCTCCCTGGGTTTACACGGAAACAACGGTTTTTGAAAGTGACCATGGTGTGGAAACCCCCGAGAGGAAACCTTTTCCCCCACGTCTTTCCCCAAAACGTCTGTGCAGCGAAAAGGCTATTGCCAAGGCCCCCATCCCAAAAATTTCCAGGGTAGGGGGAAAACCACCAAAAAAAATCCTTCACATTTCGGGTAACCCTAATCCTAAACTGGCATTGAGACTGGGTTTCCCTTCCACCCAAAACGGAACACACCACGACGAAAATTTAGAAACAAAATTTTCCCCCAAAACCCTCTTTTTTTACCCGCTTCAAAGGGGGTCCAAACAAAAACCCCTTCCCCAGCTTCCCTATCCCGGGTCACAAAAAGTAAACCCCCAAAGCGGGAAAAAACCTGCCCCATAAGAACGTTCAGGGGAAACTGGCGGGAAAAAGAAAAAGCCCACCCAAAACCGGGGGACCCGAATAGGGACATAACCCTTCCCCCTCTTTCTCCTATTGCCCGAGGTTTTGGGGGGCGGGCCCCAAAACACGGCGACATCCCCCTCTAAAAGCCAAAAAAGGCCTTCCTTTTCCTGAAAAAACCTGTCAGGCAACTGGAAAAGGGGGCTCCCCCAGGGGGAGAATATGCAAAGGGCCCCTCTTTCCTTGGGGTAACTTTCCCGCGTTCTACCTTTAACGCCAGGGTCCTGGACTACCTGGGTAAGCCCCCCGCATCTGCCTACCATACTGTCATGGGGTTTTATAGGAGGGTTTGAGCGTAACCCGGGTTTTGGCCTTGGGAAAAAGTCACGCAAGGGAGGTAAAAGTGAGCCCTTACTGGGGAAACCCCGCCCACTGCCCTGCCACTTGACGTGCTGCCCCTAGACCCGGGAAAACGGCAACTGGCGACAGTCCCTTTCGCGCAGATTGCGGGGCCGTCAGGGGGAAGAATATCAGACAACCCTGGGCAAATTTCCAAAAAGGGGAAACCCAAAGCCACAAATCAGAACCAATGATAAACGTAAAAAAGCCAGGTTTAAACACAAGAAACACCACAATACAAATCACAGGAATCAAGGGAACCATAAATTTTACAGGCCGCACTCAGCAAACGGGGGATTAAATTTTGATTCCCAGATAAACCACCCCTGTAGCTGATTGGAGCGGCCTCGGGGTCCTCCCCTTGGGTGATGCGACACGCCCCTGTCCGGGTTGGGGTGGGCATCTGTCACCACAGAGCCCGCCAGCACAAGTGTACAGGGTGGCGTTGCAAATCAGCTGCACACCTGTTGAATTTTCCCCGCAGCCTTTAATGCATCCAAACCCGACACAAGGAATTTTAAAATGTCAATCCCCAGTGTTTTAAAATTTATTACAAATGGGAAAATTTAGGGGCTCTGTAAAAACCAAAACCCCTGCAGGGAAAACCAACAAAAAATTCGGCCAGGGAAAAAAGTACAAAATTTCCAAAGGAAAAACCCCCAAAAAAATAACATCAACAAAAAACAGGAAATCTCTAAAAACTAGCATTTTTGTCTGTTTCAAGATGCAAAGTTAAGGGGCACCAAAAAGAAAATGGGGTGCATTGCCAAGAACCCCGAAAAAGTCATTACTGTGCAAATGCCCAAAATATCCAAAGTTTTCTTTTCCTACAATAAAGCCAGACCCGCCAAAGTAGGCAAGCCCAAAAACTTTTTGGGAAAAAGGTCATTTTTAGTGATTAGACCAAAATCGAAATTTTTTTGGGCCCCAACAAATTTTT